>WEDG01008725.1:0-40415 GCA_017591395.1 Schistocephalus solidus | reverse complement strand
AATATATTTTTCGTCAAAACTGGAGTACTTCATGGGACAGGACTTCGGGAGCTGAAGGAATTTGGCGTATCAAATGCGATTCTCGTTTTAATCATATTTTATTCATAGGAGTAGTTCAAAGATCACGAGCGCCAGGTCTTGCGAAATAGAATTAAAAAGGTATTTGACAGTTGGAGACAGTTAAACTAATCCTGCGAAGCAAAAACGATGAAACCGAGAATCGCCTTGAAATGCCCAAACCCTTCAGCTCCGGAAGTTCGGTCACAGGACGTACTTGACTTTTGACGGAACAATCTATTCAGTATGTGGATGATATCTTCGTCATCATCGAACGAAATCTGGTGCTTATGTTAAAAAATCGTCTCAACAGCATCTTCCCAGAAGTAAAATTTACGATGGAGGAGAAAGAAAACAACCAGTTGGCCATCCTCGACTTCTTCGTGTATCGCAATCATTGTGGTGTACTAAGGACCAAATTGTTCAGGAAAGTGACACATACGATGCAAGTATTGAACCTTAACAGCAACCACAGAATGATTCACAAACGCAGTTGTGTAAGGACGCTACATCGGCCTGTTAAAATGCACTGCAGTGAACCGGAAGACAAGGTTGCCGAAAAACAATATCTTCGACGGGGGGCTAGCCGTGCTACTTCTTCAACCGGTGCATGCGAAAACGAGACAAGGAACAAAATCCTACCGACCACAAGTGTTGAATGGATGCGTTGAAAACGTGAAGGAGGACGTCCACCATCTCCACGTACCCTTCTGACTCAAAGTCGAGCATGCACCCGAGGCAATCATAAGGCATCAGGCAATGAGTCCAACGGACCAACTATCGTAGCACGAATCATGTGGATTCGTTTATCGGATCTGGTGCTTTTCGAATATATGCTTGTTTTCAGTCCCAATCACCACTGTGTTAAACAAAATACACAAACAAGTTTATTACAGACTTTTTTGGCATAAGTTGTCACTAATTTACAACAAATTAATTCGTTAAACTAAATCCGTTCTTCTTTTCCCCAAAAAATTCGATTTCTGATTTCTCCATTGTACCTCATTCTCGGGAACGCAAGATCAAATTTTCCATTCTTGCTGCGTAACCTTTGTATGGCATTAGTGATTTCTCCTTCACAAGGGGTCCCATGACAATGCATAGGCAGGAGAGTGAGAAGACTTTGTTCTAGATGATAAAGGGGTGCTGGGCACGGTAGCGAAGTTGAAAACGTGCTCGATGGGCTCACGCTAGCGCCCGACCTGACAGATTAGTCAGCAATAAAGTTGCCATTAACGTCTCGAACAGAGCCATTCCGCGTAAAGTGCCTACCGCTAACTTGGCGGATAATTTCGTAGAGTGGTCGAGTGTCACCTAAGTTTGAGTCCTGAACCATTTTGGTTGCGCTTTCTGCCCAATATTTATTCCGGTCTTCCCTAGACAATTTTTCCGTCATATTTCGGAGTGGGCGGAAGGAAGCATCGTTCCGGGACCTGGCTCGAGCCATCTGGACCGACAACTGCAAGGTTCCCCCCGCTGATCCAGTCACTGCGTCATCACTGAGTATATCCAAGAATCTTCTCAACTGCCTCTTAAAATAATGCTTTCAGAGATGGACACCCAGTACTGCCTTCTCTGTCTCCTTAGGTGGTAAAATAGGACCGCATTTATCTGTTCAGGTTATCTACAGTGCTGGGTTGACAAATTTTGACGACACCGAGGCGTCTAGCAGGTGGCATTTTGTGTGCGGATGATCGATGCACTTTCAAACGTGTACGAACGAGAATGTGGCCAGACCCATAGACATTACATGTCTTGGCACCACACATCGATCTGCCATCATGAACCTAGCTGCAGAACCGCGAACTGGCAAGGATGCAGCCGATCTGACTGATCGTAGGATCGTCGTTATAATACCAGGTCATAAGGTGTTTGGTGCGGTGCTGCAAACACGTGTTCATGACAAACAGTTGGTTCTAGTCATGCGTCGCAGTGAGTTTGAGTAAGTGAGCCCAGCTGTTGCATGCCCTGCATATACGTGCCTGGTTTATGACAGTCTCTTATCAGGAGGGGCCCTGCAGATGGCAATTGCTGGACCGTGAGAAACCTGCGTGCCTGGCAAGAGAAAATTGATCGCGCTCAGGACGAAGTGCAAAATCGATTGCAACACGTGCACCTGCAAACGTATGTTGATGACCTTGAGAGGAAGTTGACAAACTGGGCCGAATGCAGTGGCGTGTGGAATGCGTTTGTTCGTCTTTGGGTACGTTGCCACACAAACACCGACGGTATGTCTTAGCAAATTTGCCTCAGAAAAGTAAACAATGTTGCATGCTCATCAAGTTATCCTCTCACGTCGAGAATAAATGTGAATATTTATGCTGACAGTTCATACGGTGGCGTGTCCTTGGTGATTTTCAAGCCATCTCCTTCACCTGTTGACAGCATTTTTCTGTCTCTTCTGTGGCACCAAACATTTATTTTTACTTAAAGCTTCTCCAGGGTTGCTTGCCCTATTCGACGCAGTGCTGTTATTAACTTTAAAACTAAAAGATATAACTCTAACATATATCACTAATAATAGGTGTGATAATGTGATTCGCAGGCTGGATGTCAAAGGCAGATCTTCAGGCACAAGGCAATGATCGGCATATCCTAAGAGCAGCGAAACATGACTCTTAAGTCTCTGAAGATGGTAGAAGAAACATCTACCTGCAACATCAGACACCTAATGAACATCTCCCCATTAATTTTTCTACTTTATTTGAGATATTAATATGCATTTCTATCATTTGAATGTGCAAAAAAAATGTCATCAATTCAATATAACCTAAAAATATGTGACTGTACAATTTTAATTTTTAATTTTAATTAAATTTTAATTTTAATGTTATGCTTTGTAAACAACATTCTGAGCAAACAATTGAGCCAAAACGCATAGATACCTAGCGCAGTTCTGCAAAAGGATTCCATCACAAAGTATTTTTTCGGGGTATTTTAATAAAGAAAAAGGTATATCAAAATAATAAGGGTGTTTCCTGAGTGCACATGTGACTTTATTTTTAAATATTAAACAAAGATTTCTCTAACAACATTTGTATTTACAAATATATATATATATATACCGGCAAGAAAACCGGCTAAAGACAACGAGCTCGTGGCGCAGTGTAGAGCGTTGACTTCTGCCCAACATGCGAGTTCGAGACTGATGCCAGCGCCTGGGTTTGGGTATGCTGGCTGATGACGGCTAATAAGCCAGAAATGGCCATTCCAGTCTCCCTTGTCTTTGTCGGTCATGTATCTGCATATACTATATATATATATATATATATATATATATATATATTGTTCCGAGTGGTCAACTCTTCTTCATATAAATATATATTTATGTACTTATTTACTTTAATCACGTCAGTGGTTTAGTGAACCTAGTGTCGGTGATTGACTTCGGACGCTGCATAGGCATAAGGGTCATTTGTTTGCTAACGTGGAACTATGTTAACACTTTCTAAAACAATTAGAAAACGTTCAATTTTCGAAAAATGTTTGAATTTTAAAGTAAGGGTACTAATGATAGGGTTTAAATTATTCATTAAAATATTAAATGTATCCTTTATTGTGTAATCATAAAAACACGCGTTTGCCATTAACTACAACCTGTTTTATTCCCCGTATTTCAGGATATGCCACTCATTGCCTTGTGCCTGTAGGTCTGCCTTTTACATACAACCTGGGAATAACTTAATCACATCTTTTAATAGTTATGTATATGATAAAGATATATTTTAGTTTAAAAGTTTATAAGAGCACTGCGCCGAAGAAGGCAAGCAACCGTGGAGAAGATTTAAGCGAAAATGACTGTCTGGTGCCTTTGAACGTACAGCGGCAGGCAATAAACATGTGCTTGAGATGGATAGACAATCACCATGGCACGCCACTTATGAAACGTCAGCATAAGCTGTTATATGTATTCTCAAAGTGAGTATTACTTGGAGGAGCTTGTACAATTGCTTACTTGCAGAGTAATTCTGTCATTGTTTTCCGAGATGAAATTGTGGTCCATCCCGCCGACGCTGAGTTCTGATGAGTGGTTGTCTTCCGAGTTCTGGAGCGCCTTTTTTATTATTCGAGCTCTGTACAGTTGGGTACATCGTATTTAGTGTCCCTCCTCGTCTCAGCGAGAATCCAATCTGATTATGTACGGGTCTGGCACAGTGACCCTTTACCGTTCTTTATTTCCCCGTCCTTTACTGTTTACTTTTTCCCAGCCTCGGTCCTCCTCTTCAGTTCTGCTCTCACAGCATCCTCATTTGCACCTTTCCTAGGGTTCGTAATCCAGCTGAAAACACATCCCTGTGTGAGCTATGGAGAGCCGTTCTCCGTTCTAGGAGGCGTGAAGCCTGGTGGCCCATCATTTCTGGGCGAATCGATTTTAGGAGGGCCCCTATGGATGGATAGTTCATGTGAAACATCAGCTTTCCCTAAACAGTGGTGCAGAGATTTTGAAGAAAACGCCAGGAAATATTCTGATGACAAATTCACATCAAAAGGTTATTTCCTACATGATTACATTTGAAGGGCATTGTTTTACCAGGCTGAAATTCAGATGGGAAAAAGTGAAGCAGTGTATAGTATAGCACAGTCCTTAATAGCTTCGGGTTGAATGCACGAGTGCTTGAATCGTTATGGCTATTATTGTATTTCTGACAGAGCTTCTTTCTGGAAGGGTATAAGTTAATTTATTTTCGATCTTCCTTGTAGATCAACAACGAATACTAAACACGTTAAAACCATCAAACGTATATCCTAGCCACAACGGATGCGTAATTCACCGCTTTTATCTTGTAGACCTGATCAGATAAATTCTATTAAGTGGGATAGCAGTGGAAATTTTATCCTTTCTGGAGGCGATGACCGGTCTATTGCGCTCACCGATGTCTTCGCCCACAAAATCGTCCTACAAAAACAACTGAGGGCAAAGAGCAACATTTTTACGGTTTCATTTCTGCCCCAATTTTGCAATGATCAGGTTCATAAATTTTGAAATACGAATCTATTGACAGGTTTTTGCAGGTTTTCGGTGTGGTTGTATCATACGAGCCTATATCGAACGACTGGTTAATGAAGAACCAGGCGGACACTTGTTCTTCTCTCATAAAATGCCGGTTTACGATGTGAGTACAAGTAGTACTTAAACGTCTTCCTTGCCCTAGAAATTTTAAATTATGCTTAAGCCTTCTGTTCTACGCGTATTACCTGTGATTTTGATGGGTGTCTCTGAAACAATGAGGAGTCATTATACTTTGGTTTTCGTTGTATATTAGGGCTTAATTTGCGCTATATCATAGGTTTATCGGGAACAGGTACATCCTTTTAAATCCTAAATCGAAATATTGCATTTGAATCCGGGTCAGTCCTAAACTATCTTGTTTTAACTATGCTTTATAAGCAATTCACAGGCGTCGAGACACCTGCGCCAGAACCACGTATAGCTGGGTCATTCTAAATTGTTATTGGCTGAGAGGACATCCCCCCATCGTCCGTACGAGTGGACTGCGCGTACGCTGGCACGCACCCCTGCCCCCACATTCTAGAGGAGTTCCACATGTCACAACCTCAGGCATTCCCCTGCATGTGGTTGAAGCCCAGCTGACCTGCATTCCGACCGTGGCACGCCTGCGCCGATGAGAGCCTTGCCAGTGCAGGCCTCATAAAACCCCAACAAACAAGCGAATGCCTGCAAAATTGCTATCGGGGCTGTCACTCCTACCTTTGGTCATAATGGGTAATCCCGGGCCTTCGCTTGTTAATTTCAGCCGACATTCGGTGATCCCCTTTTAACCTGTGCTTTATTTGTCTTCGGTTTCATAATACCCGTTTAAAATGTACTTATTTCAGTTTTCAAGTAATTTTCACGTTTCCTGTACCTTATCTGGATTATGGCTTTAAACGTCGTAAAGTTTTCTGCACCTTCGCGCGCTGTTATATATAGTATCGAGTTCAAGGAACTTGTTGCTTGTGAATTTTTTCACGTTTTACTTGGAGTAGTGCCTGATACTATCCTCCTAGTGGAAATGTATTCGTTATGTCTGAAAAGCATTTGCTTCTTTGTGAACACACGCATACCTGCACTTTTTAGATAATCCCCCTGCCGGATTTCCCATACTGTTTTCTGTCACTGTCTCACGATCGTACTGTTCGTTTCTGGGATTCTCGACTACCTCATCACCTGGGTCGTAATAGCCAACTGTGTGGTCGATCTTGCTTCTCCGCAGACATAAATGCGGCAACATCAAAATCATTTTCTCTTTCTGCACTGGCACCAGCCCTTCGCTTTGATTTCCCCGTCACTGCAGGTGACGTTCACCCTGTCGATGGCAGTCGTGCGATCGCCATTGCCAGCTCGGATGGTTTTGTACGTCTTTTCGATCTGCGTCGGCTCTTTAGCTGTAAGTTACTTCAACAATTTCACCTTAATTTAGAAATTACTGCAAATCAGAGGTTCATATTGTTTAGGGCTCCACATGATTTTTCAATGTTTCAATGCATTTTGATATCGTTTCCCTTGCATTATGTTACTTACGGTCTATTATAATATTGTGATAGAAGACAACGACCATGCGCCTAAGTTACCATCTTACGTCCCACCTTTCCACGTTCTATCTGGTAATGTTCCTCCGTGACCTGATGGTGGTTATGTTCATCGCCAAGTTTGGCTTTTTGAATAAGTAAATGTGATTACCTTTGTGAATTAGGAACTTGACTCCCCGAATTTCGGTCCGCCATAAAATGCATTCTACAGAAGTTTAGCTACTTTTGTTTTGGATTTTCTATTTTGGGTATCAATTTACTTGAGTTCCCCATGCCCATTTATTGTCTTCTTTCTACAGCCTTTACTAAAAGAATCATCTTTATTTGCATTTATTTGTGACCTCATCGCTTTCTTGATAACATGTCGATCGTCCGTGAAACTTTCTAACCGTCAATGTGTTGGCGTCTTCTGGTTGCAGACTCTTCTTTTAATTGATAACATGATACTGCAATATAATTTTCGTATTTTTAATAATTAACTACCTGATACTTTTTGCTGGGCATTTAAAACTCAAGTAACTGCAACCATGGCCACATCCTTCCCATTTCTCTATTCCTTGCTCTCGTCCATTTATAAGCTTAAGCATCACGCGCGCGTGTGAGTTTCCACAAAGCAGTTGATCGTGCCTTCTGATCCACGCCAACTTGATTGTTTACCTCTTCAGCCATAGGACGATTCGAATTAACATTTGAGAAAAACTTCCCCTTTTGACGTTGCTACGTCATCAGAGCTCTAGATACTTAGTAATTTGCTACGTGAACTTCACCTCTTATTAGCGGAGAATATGGATGGAGTAGAAGAGATGGACTCAACGTCGATTGCGCCCTACCAGGTTGTGCGCCCTTTGGGTCTCGCCTCACAGTCTCACTTCCGCCGGGAAATTCGCCTCGACTATGGACCTCTCTTCATTACTTCTGTCCAATTTGAACCTCCGCCAACGGCGCCAAGTCCGTTCGCTCTCTCACAGTCACGCCTTTTCCGCAGTTTTCGGTCTTCCTCTACAGGCCGCCATCTGCTCGTCAGTCACATGTACTCTCCGGTATTCCTTTTCGATCTTAACACAAAGGAGGATCAATCAGATGTGCTAGATCCGGCTACTGTGGTAAGAAAACTGTTATTGCAAACATCAGTGCGTCCTCCGTGTTCGCTGTGTGCTTGCTGTTAAATAGTCCATTTTAGAAATTGTTGCTTTTTAAGTTCCTCAGAAATTACTGGCTAACTGAGACACTGAGAGACAGTGACTGAGAGAAGTTGACCCAAGTATTCATATCAACTTTCAGTCTACGCCTATAAAGCTTCAAATATACTGATTTACTCCAAGTAAGCTATTGATTTTCGTGGAAATTTAAAGTCCGAAAGTCAGAAACCGGTCAAAATGTATCGAATAGAACGCGAAATAATCGATAAAATAATATTAAATTGGTCAAAATGAAATTTTTTAAAAGCAAATATGGGAATACAGAAAGCGAAAAAATGTGTATCAACTGAATAAACTCAATTCACAGAAGTACAGAAAGCCTGTCCGTACAAATAACTCAGTAAATAAAATGGCATACTCACAGAAACATTTAAAAAAGGATGTTTGATACAGTTTGCATTTATTTTATTTGCAAAAATTACTATAATATAAACTGCGACAGTCAGTTAACTGTCACATGTTTGATTATTCGTGTCATTGGAATTCCGTTTTAAGTTTCCTCCCAGTACGGAGAGTCAAGTGGGAATAGTTCCTTCCCAGTGTTACCTCTATGCCGCACCCACTCAGTTGGGATCCGATCCACCCCTTTCTTGTCTGTGTGAAATCCTGGTATATTGTGCCTTGAATAGGCATCTATGGGACGAGTAGACGGATCCTTCTGTTTTTTTTTCAACCACTGCGCTTGATCCCGCCTCCGATGTTCTTGACTCTGTCATTATATCGGGCTCAATTAAATGAGCGAGAGAGAAAGAGAGAGAGAGAGAAAGAGAGAAAGAAAGAGAAGGGGGAGAGTGCGGTAGATGCTGCGTTAGTCTAATACCATTATAAACCAGTAAACTAGTAATGAAAAATCGCGCAGAACCGGCCTTATTCTAGTTCCCGTTGTGTTTGGAAAAACTTTCTTCTCATCCAAAACACGCGTGGATGCGCAAACGTAGGCTGGGATAGTTATTAGGGTAGGAAGCCATCAGAATACAAGGCACTGTAGATTTCCGCTCAAATTCGTTAAATTTGTATATATGAAATTATTTTGAGACATGTTTTGCATGTCAAAAGGACATTTTCTGGAACAGGTTACGTGAGTAAGTAAAGTGTCAAGCATTTTATTTGTCTACAGGTGGTCGTCTCAGTTTCCATCATCACGTTCCATGAGTTAGTAGACTTACTGTATAACTTACTTGCACTTACTACGGCTGCGATCATGCCTGATCTAGCTGGCTGCGATGATATCACGTATTGTACCTCTCCACGCGTAACGATTGGCGACAGCAGATCCGGATAGCTTAACCGACGGACGCCGAATACCGAAGTTCCAAGCACCGCCTCCATGTCTTGCCTAACCGTGTCGAGCGAGGTGTGTAAGTAACGTCTTTAACAATACTGGCAAGAGGAAAGTATTTCAGGTGAAAAACTGAAGCTGCTACTTTGTACATTGGTAAAACTCGTTTTGAGAGTGGATAAAAGACTTCATCCGTACAGCCATGCTTGTTAAGCTTAGAAATTGTGAACCCTACCAAAGAGATATGCTTCTAGGGCCTTTGACGATAATGTTCGCTCTCCTGAATCCTCATTGAACTCTGTCAAGTTACTGAGACCCTTTATTTTCCTATATGCCACTTGCAGCTTGAAGCAAATAATGTCAAGTGTTCAACGATCTGTTGGCTTTCAGGTTCTAAAAGCACAAGTTCTCCTTACAGGTGGACTCTTATGCAGACCGGGAACAGTCAGTGCACACGGAGGACCCAGCGACGGATTCCTCGGGACCTCAGGAAGTCTCTCGCGAACCGGGTAAGTACCTTTTTTTAAAAAAAAGTTCAACTTCTCTTATCACTCAAATTAGATTGCCATACTCGTGAAATGTTGCGATCGAACTTTTATATAGTAGTATGACACATTTGAGGTTGCTAATTTTCTTGCTTGAATTGATTTGAGGCACAGAAAACTGTTTTCTGAAGAAGCGTTCATTTCAGATCTGTTTATTGAAGGGAAAACAAGCCAGAATAGGGCCAAATCCGATATTTCTTAATTTTCCGGAGTTTTCCTACGATATGAAAAGCTAAGGAGAGAAACGTCTTTTTTGTGCGCGTTTTACTATAAACGAGCGTTTATTTAACCCGGAACAAATTTAAATCTATCACTTCATAGAACAGAAAAGCTGATTTGGCGTTCTCGCAAATCAGGTAAACTCAGGCATGAGAAATCGCATTCTTTTCAGGAAAACAAGGGCAAATTCTGTGTAAACAATTCAGTTTTGTAACCTTGTGACGTTTTTTTGCAATGTCATGTGCTAGGAAATGTACTGTATTTATCATTTCAATCTATAAAATTTTGCAACTATGCTAAAAACGACCAGACTGTCGCGCATGCATATCCTTGAGACCATGCGCACACCGGTCACTATGCCCACAACTTCTCCTCACGCATCGGCCTGGTCAGTCACCTGCGAATCCATCGCACGGAGTCTGGTAAAGCAGTGCCTGGGGCTCCGACATACAGTCGCCGCGCCCGCCTTTACTGCCCTCACTGCTCCCGCTCATTCACACACCGCATGAGCCTTTTAAGTCACATGCACCTCCACGATAACCTGTGGCAAACCACCGTAGGCTAAATCATATCAGCGCACAATACCTCTACCCAAACATGCATAACACCCTCACCATCATCATATACCTGAGACTATGACGGTTTCCTAAAAACCATGGCTTGGAAGGCTGCCAATTGGACGCTAACACCAGACCATGCCATCAACCCAGTGTGTGTTGAGTGGCTGACCAGTGGACTGGGAGTCAAACGGTGATGGCTCCTCCTTGTCCCCTGGTTAAGTGAATGCTGGCGTGTGCGTTATGGGGGCCAGGCCGTGCTGTGGCGCGCGAAGACGGGTACGCCGTCCGGTCAGTCAATGCGCCCACTCCCACCTCAGATAACTGACCGGTTCGGATGGTAGTTAGTTTGTGGGGGTGGGGGAGAGAGTGAGGTTGACGGTTCGGCGCATTTTTCCTCAATATAAACAATCTGACGCACTTGAAACTATCACGGTGCGCTAAAAGCCATAGCTTGGAAGGTTGCCAACTGACGGGATAACTCGGACCGCGTGGTCAGTCCAGTGCGTGCGTTTGTGCGCAATGGACGATTAGCGGACTGAAAGTCAGGCTGTAATGGCTCCTTCTTAATGTGCCCTTTTTGGTATTCCAACTCAGCTGGGATCCGAGCCGCCCATCACTTGAGTTGTTGTGTTCTTGTTTTGTGTTCGGCCACAGTGCGTGGGCCTACGCCCTCTCCCATCTCCGGTCTTCTTGACTCTGTCTTGACACCGGGTGAAACAGATAATGAGGTAGATGCAGCGCAAGTCTATTTTCACTGTAATCCAGCGTAAGTAACCGGCCCTGCACCACCATATTGTGGAGCATATGGTGGACGTCGTCTAAAACGACGGTCAATCTAGCGCGGCATTCGTCGCACGTCGTAAACAGCCGGATCATTTGAAGGGTTCTCAAGTGCTCTACTTGCCCTACGTTTATTTTTGCCTTGACAGACAGGTATCCTGCAGAGAACCCGGTTGTCTTACGGTCAGTAGACATCCGTTCTCGACTCACTGACTGGTCGCACTATCGGAGTGCATTCATTGACCGGTCTCATTAAATGTTAACCAAAATTCTGAAATGCGTTTTAGCTTCGAAATAATTACTTAAGTGTGGGGTTTGAATATTTACCATCTTGAAGCCTAATTCCAAGTTCTTTTAAACAATTGAGGATGTTGGCGTCCTTTTTACCGCCTGCATAAAGCATACACGGAAAAATGATTACTTAGTATGCATTTTTTTCTACTGGTTTTCCATGCCCTCATAAGCTGAAATATACGTTATAGAAAACTTAAGCAAAATATTGTCGCACTAATTTAATCGAAAATCACATCTTCCAATTTTGTATCCAAATAAAAAGTATATTTTGGTTTTAAAGAAAGGTATCCGATTCCCAACTAGTTAAAACCCCACTTAACGTTGCACTTGCATTTCGAATTTTCAGCCTACAAGCTGTATGCTTTCTGTTTAAGGAATAGCGTTAATTATTCATAAAAAATTGGTGATTTGAATGGGCATTGCACGGTCTCCAAATTTCAGAACTGGAGACTTTTTAACCTCAATATGGCTTTTCTTCGAGTATAAGGTTTGAAGTGGACGTGATTCGCCTACTTGTCCTACGTATATTTCTGCGTTGACAGGTAAGTATCCTGAAGACAACCCTGTTGTCGCACGGACAGTAGACATTCGTTTTCGAGTCTGACTCGTCATCCACCGGTCTCATGAAATCTTAAATAAAATTCTGAAATGCGTTTTCGATTAGGTACCACAAGGTAGCCTTTCCTTGACTCTAAAGTCTCAAGGAGAAGGGGTTCGCTATCAAAGATGTGTGAGGTAGTATGTTTTTTTCTATAAATCGAAAAAAATAATACTACTTTAGTTTTCATTTTCCGTGGAGTGCAGTTTTTGCAGTCGGCCGAAAAGACCTCCATTCATAAGCCCACATCATGGCGTATCTCATAGTTAGTAGGACTTTACTCAAGATTATAAATATTACAACCCCTCTTTCATTCCTAATTGAAAGCGCATTTCGGAATTTCGGTTAACATTTCATGAGATCGGTCACTGTACCTTAACTAGGCACTGCCTTTCAAGATGGCTTTACACCGGCAGAGACTACAGCCTAAGATAGAGGCGCCCGACAACTAGTTAGCGCGAATCGCAGCATGGACTAGGATGCACAGGTCTGGGACCGAGCGGAGAAATAATCACGTGCTTGGAGGCCCGTGGAGCAGCCCGTTATTCTTACTCGATTTATTCCCTTCTCTGCGCACTTTTTTCAATATGGCAGGAAATCTGTACACGAGGAGGTCACGGCGACTAATTGCAGTGTGTTGCAAGACTCTTGGTCAATTGCCCACAAACTTTACATGTTTTTTTTTTTTTTCTAAATGGGTAGGGTTCGCTTTGGTATGCTGGCGACAATTGCCAAATTTGGAACACACTTTAAAATGTATTCGTAAGCCTTTTGTATCCTCCTCATTTTGCCATTCTAACAACACGAAAGCACCAGCAATTTCTACCATGACGAGGTGCATCTCCAAGCTACCGTTACTCTTTGTAGAGAATACTAAGAATCTTTTGCTTGTTAGACGGCATGTCTACGTTAACAGTCTTTTGCACTTTCTACGCATTACAAACTACGTCCGTCTCTTGAAGACCGATTTCCAAGAGGCAATTTCCCAAAAAATGGCCGTAACTCTAGACATTCAGTCAGTCGTTCAGATTCACGTCCATTCGGCTTTACGTAAGCGTCGAAAATTTGTGGACTAAGGTAGTACTAGCAGTAGTATTTATGCCAAGACTTCATTTTGCCTACAACTGTCGGTAAGGATGCCTTGTATGGCTGCCTAAACAGGACAGGCGAATAGGAACCGCCCACAATGCATGCGGCTTTACGCCGAATTCCGTTGCAATTATGTTTAGGATTAAGGTGAGGGTTAGGGCTAAGTTTAGGGTCAGCGTTAAGGTCAAAGCTGCGGTTTGGTTGGAAGCTTGGGGTTGGTGAGACTAGGGCTAGAGTTGAGATTAAGGTTACATTTTAGGTTTATGCTAGGGTTATCGTTAGCACTAAGACACGGGAACATTTACCCTTTCTGAAATTTATTGCACAGCCGCCTATTTTAAGCGGTTGGGGCGGTTCCTATCCCCGTGTCATGTTTAGGCGGCCACACCAGACATCTTTATCCCGTTGTCATACGCCGGTGCTCAAAATTGTTAGCAAAAGCCCTTATGCCACAGTCTACAACTTCTGTATTATAGCTCACTCAAGCAAGACCTGCTGGTGCACACCACATTTGGCTGTTTAGGCTCTACTAACCTGTATGCCCTGGCATTCCTGACTGGTTCCGGCCTGTGATCTTAATTGGCTGATGTTCCTGCCTGTGCGGGTGAGGCGTACGCATTAACCGGCACCTTGAATCGTCACGTCAGCACATCCCGCAACGTGGCTCTGTTTTCAGCCTCATTTTTGGCTGAATTGTCTTCCTTCCTGCCACATATGAAACACTGACATGGTCGGAGCCAATCACACGCAAGGTGACCTCTCACAATGACGGCGCCAAGTTGATTCCCCAAGCACTGCTCAATTTTGCAGCCATATCGGTTTCCTTTTTTAGTTTATCCTGTGTGCTCTACCAGTTTCTAATTTTCCCAAAAAACGGTTCTCATCTGCTAGCGTTACTGTTCTTTGAGAGCCGTTTTGAGAGCAGTATTAAGTGCTTCAGCGGCCGATCATGAAACGTGACCGTTTAATTTAAAACCGAAATTGCACTACTGCGAACTTGCCTCTCATTGCAGACTGTGGGTAGTAACCGAATTCGCACATTTCGGCAATAGTCTTGGTTGACTGCTCGAATCCACCCGTAATCAGAATCCTCCCCCCCACATTGAAACAAAATTCCATATTTGCCACTCAGTGTAGACTGGGTGAAGAAGTTCTCACTAGTGCCCCTGTGACTATTTTCAACAAAACGTTTCAGTTGCCTGACTGAAATGCCACATTTGGAGTATTCCTTTTAAATTAGAATGCCTTTTAAAATGTCCCTTTTTACCTTCCAACTTCAGCGGAGGGCTTTCACCCGAACGTCCTTATGGCAATGTTGCTCGTGGGGTATGTTTTTGCTCTATATGTATACGTATGTATGTAAGCGTCAGCTTCAAAATTACTTTGGACACCTTGCATGTTTTTATCTGTCTTACCTTCCGCTTTGGGGACCTGCGAGCAAACTGTAAAGCCCTGGGTCTTCACTTTGGAATTCTACCTGAAAAAGTCTGCACTTAACTTGTAGTATATCTTACGTTGGAAGTGTATACAGGTGCTATTTGAGAGAAATGGGACTTAAGGGGAAATGACGAGACACCATCCGACCCGGCAGCTGTTGATCCACAGACCTTTTGGCAAATGCTTCTCCACCGTAGGCACAGGCACAGGATAGAAAACACTCGGCGATAGCGAAATTTCAGTTGAGTAAAGATAAACCAACTTTTTACACTTTCATGATTTACCAGAGCCTTTTTAGCAATAGTGTAACCAAGAGGGAGTTCAAAGGCGTTTGCCTATCTTTCCCTTAATAAACTGAACTGAACTGAATGCATTAAAGTTAACGTCAGCACTTACCAGTTCGCATCGTTGGTCAGTGAAACGCTTAAGGTTCCTCCAAATAACCTGAGAGGAAAAATGAGAAGAAGGTGGGGGAGGGGGACGGACAAAGTATGATTAATAAACCGATCTAGCAAGCTCCCTTCTTATTAGGACGTTAAAGTCCTTTTCACTGTCGCGTAGGCCTAGTTTGTAAACAAGACATCTTTTTGTTGCCTTAAAGATGCGGGATATCGGGAAGAAATTCTGTCTGTTTTAACCATAACAGATTCAAATGAACAACAAATGTCAACAAATTTCCACTAAATGTTGTAAGGTAGCTAGAGGTTGACTTGAAATTCAATCATTTCAAGAAAACAGGCCTAATGGTAGCTATAGAAGTCTGAAGCAAAGAGACTTTTTGTGGGGAGCTGTTGCGAAGTGCGGTTTTCCTCCTGGGTTTGGTTAGCAATGCACGTTTAGAAGTGGAGTAACTTTTCGTAAGGCCGAGTAACAGAGTCATCTAAACCCGACAGTGGAGCTCTATCTTTAGGGTGGTCAAATAAAAAAAAATTTATCGAGTGGGGCATCTACAGTAGTTTTGAACGAAACAAGGTCCTTAAAGCCTAAAAGTGTAAGACGGTCGTATGTGTGCACAGTTGCAATCGCCTCGCTCCACTGTCTGTGGTTGGTGTGTCACCAACTGTGCCTCCTAAGCGGGCCGCAAAGTAGATGCGGCGGACCAACACGGGGGCTAGATCAGGGCACAGCAGACGTTGTTCAGGTTGCGCTCCCATAAAAAATGCCGAACCTGGGGGTGCGCGTGCCCAACTTGGGCACGCGTGGGTACAGACTCATGCCGCACCAGGCATCTGTAGCCTTTTGAGACCCACACCTGAACCCGATGCCGCCTCCGGTCTTCTTTTTGACACCAGAAACAGGCGGGTAATGGAATAGAGCGTGCGGTAGATGCAGTGCAAGTCTACTATCACTTAAAAGTAGCTTACACGCAAGTCACCGTCCCTTCACCGCCATGCTGTGGGCACACGGTGGACCTCGTCGAAACCGAGGATCACTTTAAACTAATCCGCGCGCAAGGCACTGTTTCCGCACCACCATGCTGTGGGGCACACTGTGGACTTCGTCGGAGTCGATGGTCGAACTGTCGTGTCACCAAGTTAATCTTGGTCGAAGGTGACCGTCCATAGTGCAATGCAGCTTCGGAGATACGGAAGTTTTGTACCATGTAGCCGGTGCCAATCCACTCAAAGCGTTTCATCGTGGTAGCGTTGTTTTGGGGGGTGGGGGGGGGGGAGGACTGTGTTGCAGCTAACGCTACTGGATCTCTTGATTAGCACGCAGCTCATAACGACCGTCCTGTTTTTTTTCTTCTGTGGACAGTGCTACTGAAAGTGTTATCACTGGTGGCGGCTATGCGTGCCTGTGTGGCCAGTTTCATGACCCTATCCTTTGCTACATTAACTTCTCATTTTCTTAAAAGCCTCATGGAACGACGAAGAGCTGCTCTGATGGAAAACCACATCGAGGCGGAAGACCCCGTAGTGCCTGTGACATCATCTCCAAGTTCTGCTCCCGCTACCATTACGACCTCCGCGGCGGATACGGAAGTGCCCTCAGCGGAAGATAGTTCCTCGGGTGCTGAGACTGCGCGGTCTCGCCCGCGTCCGCGTGAGTTGTTTATACCCTAACGAGTAGTTCTAACGGTTAAACCTTGTTTGTTGACGTTTTTGACCAAGGGAGCATGGAATAGCCATTGCCGTCTCATTAGCCGGCCATACATAACTCCAGGATTTGTGACCCCTGGGGCTCGAATTCGCGTGACCACTGAGCCACGGGCTCGTTGTCCTGTCGGTTGTGATCAAGTATATTAACAATGGTAGAGGGGTGCTCACGGATCGTGTTAGGGATCACGATCGTCCCGTTCTGCTTGTGGGGCTCGAGCTTGAGCCTTAAGGCACAGCGGAACAAGTGAGCGCCCCTCTAACATACTACATCTCATCTCTCCGAAATCGTGACATGCGTTTTCAATTAGGAATGATTACGTAAGTTGGGTTTCTATATTATTTATCATACGGCCGGTTTATCCCTAACCGCCGAGAAGACTGGTTTGTTTTCGAGCTGCATCCATAGCCAGGTGAAGGCACCATTCGCTATTAATGATTATCAACCCGAGGAAGTAGTTTCTTTCAAATACCTCTGGGATGAGGATGCTGCCGAGTGGACAGAGTAAAGAAAATGTGGTATCCCAAATCGATGCCGTTTGTAGTGTTTAGGAGGCGTCAATGAATCCAACACGACATCACTATCGACCTAAAGATTCGAGTGTACCATCCTGTGGGCATGTAAGGTAATCGAAAACTGACGGTGTTTGATCACCGCTGCCTGAGAAGCATCCTTTGCGTGAAATACACTTCTAATATAACGGTGCGAACTCTGCGGCAACATGGCGAGGATATATGAGCCCACCCGAAAGCGTCGGAGAGGAGGTCAGCTAAAAAC
Source organism: Schistocephalus solidus (assembly GCA_017591395.1). Lineage (NCBI taxonomy): Eukaryota > Metazoa > Platyhelminthes > Cestoda > Diphyllobothriidea > Diphyllobothriidae > Schistocephalus > Schistocephalus solidus. The sequence goes on along the minus strand of WEDG01008725.1, from coordinate 22,950 downwards.
CGGACTCAACCCGGTTCGTCAAGACATAACAATATTTCTTTAACCTTTCGTTTTCAAGCTGAGTCGTTGGAGGAGAGCGCGAGTCGATTTCTAGATCCGCTGCTACAGATCTGCACGCCTAGAGTTGTCCACTACGCGACATGATCGATGGCGGCTAGATCAGGTATGAGCTAAGTAAATATCCAAATCAGACCGATTGGTGATGAGTTTGGACGCCGTGGCTAACGTGACCCGAAACCTTCGTCTAACACCTACCCCACGGAGTCCACGCATTAGCTGCCTTGCCAGCCACTACCAACGTTGACAAACTTCACCGCATGATTGACGTTTTAAATTATGAGTTCAGTAGGTCAGTGTGACGCAGGGGTGTGGGAGGACAGTTTGAATACTTAGGGAGGGAAGGGGTAAGTCCACGATATTTATTGGTCGAGGTTTATGTCATCCATTGATGGATTCGCAGGTGTCTAATCGGACTTACGTGTGACAGGTACGTACGATCACCGTGTACAAAGGTTGAAGACACATGTAGGTTGCATATGCACTCACAGACTAGGACCGTTTGTCAATTCTGCTACACGTGTTGTGTCTTTCCATCCGGTAAAACTCTGTGTTCTTAGGTTCGTGCAGCCTGCAGGAATCAATCGCACGCGCCACTCCACTGGAAGTCAATCACTGTGGCAGCTTCCATCTCAAATCCACGTGACTTAGACGCTCTGCATTAGGCTGACCCTGACGTGCTTAGAGTCGTGGCTTTGAAGGTCGTTAATTAACTTGCTACCTATGTTCTCTCCGGACTGCAATGGCTCCTTCCTGATATGGCCTTTGTACCAACAAGGCTGCTTGTCATCAGCTCATTAAAGTCGGTGATCTTATCTGCGAAGCTTGTGCACCATAGTCGCCCACCCAATTGCCCTTCTATATTACTGTTCCCGGAAGAAGCGGCTGTGCGCTTCTGTGATAGCATGCTCACGTTAGTTGCCTCGTACCAATAACCAGTTTCGGGGAATTTTTCCCCATAGAACTACTGCCGGATCGATACCCTTTAGTTGTTTGTTGCAGCCATGTATGCCGTAACTACGGCACTCGTGTCCCTCGGAATACTTCAGTGACGCCTTGTGCAGCAGCCCTCTCTGTTCTAAGAAACCGCATGGGAGAGGCACCAGGCAAACTGTCATGCAAGCAACACGAACATCTGGGCCAAGTGGAACCCTCGCGCACTTGGCTGATGCATGTTCCTGCAAAGTTTTGGCTGCGTTTTCTTTTGCTTTTATCTCCCTGAGACCACTTAAGTTGCACTGACTTTCAACATATCATCGTCCCGCTGTCCATCATTCGCATTCTCTGCCTGCTTTCAGCCAATCCAGGGGAGACCTTTGACGAGGATGCATCGCCCTTTGACTTCGTCTCGGATGAGACCGTTAAGCAAGTATTGTCCTCTATACCACGTGCTCGCCAGGTGGCCTCGTACCCCGGCCAAAAGTCCATTCGTACAGTTGTAAGTATGCTCCCTGCCTTCTTGCACTTGTCTCTTTAAGGCTTTTGCCTAGTTTTTGATGTATCTGTTAGGAGCATTCGTTCTACAAAAAGGCTTTCCCCATCTGGGACATTGCTGTCATTTTAATTGGACTGCGCAGTGCCGGTTCGTCGGCCTACTACCAAGATGACAACCAATGCACCAGAGTAACAATTCGGCCGTCGCTAGTGACGACACCCACCACGTGACCCACGAATTTGGCGCAACACCAACGACTTGTGTGTGAAATATTTTTATAAGGGGGCAGACTTTTATGGCGTTATAAATCCAAATATATTTTTTTGGAAAAAATGTACAAAAATATTACCTATTATTTTAATTTATAATCACTTAAAAGATATCTTCCGGTTTGAAAACTCCAATTCCCGAATAATTGTGAAGTCGGTTGGACGTTACCCTTGTTTTATACATTCCATCTAAAGGAAATCACACTCTGTTACGAGGAAAACCTCGCACCATTACATTTTGCAGTGAATGTGTACCATTTATAAGCAACCTTAATAAATGTAGAGGTAGGACGCTTTATAAATGGATATTTCGCGGTCTTAAATCTCATAATTAGAAATTTTTAAATCGTAAGGTACATTTTCTTAAAGTTAGAAAATTTAAAGAAGACAAAATTTGCTATAAAATAAGCGTAAAAAGCACACTTTCATGGAACTTTTCTATCAAATAAATGTGAATTTATGAGGCATGGAATATCGGTGGGGAAGATTCATAATAATCTGGTAGTCATTAAGAAGAAAGAAAGAAAGTAAAATAAAAATCGTTCATTGGGGATGGTATATTGTTTGTCTGCCGTTTCGAATAGTTATCTCGTCTACCCATCATCAGAGACTGAAGAGTCATGCTCGCGGCTCCCATTATATGCTGCTCGTAACATTTAATGTAGATCCCCAAGTAATTTGTCTCACTTGTTCCTTCTGTTCGTAGCGGGTATTTTGTTATGTTCTTAACAGCCTCCTTGTCCATTAGGTCTGGCTTCAGTTATTGTTTGAACTTATTCCCTGCCGGTTAAATTGTTTTCGTACGTCAGTTAGTTCGCTTAACATCTGCTCCACTCGCAGTGTTAGGACTTCGAGTTAGAAAGTGTTTTCACTCCCCATCACCGCTCGGAAATTTGCTTTACCGTAACCGTCTCACACATGCTAACCTACAGACAGTCCAGAGTGCCGAGCGCTGTTTTATGATGCCGTCCACGTTTCCTACCTTTATCCTCAACCCGGCCCTACCTCTGCTCCTGAAATTTAGCGCACGGTCACCTTCACGACGTGGGAGTCCTTATCCCCTTGTGCGACCTCTAAATCCTAAGGCTACCTGCAATACGGCTATTGAGTCTCATCGAAGAACATGCCTGACTTTATCTGCCTTTGTTTCCGGGAATTTTATTCTTTCTTTCTGTCTTTCTTAATGCGTTTATCCTTTGGCATCTCATTGTGCAGATTAAGGACTCTTGCTTCTGGGGTCGAGAGTACGTCCTCAGTGGTTCCGAGTGTGGCAATGTGCTGGTCTGGCGCCGCAGTGATGCTCAGGCAGTCTGTGCAATCAAGGCGGACGAGGTTGTGGTAAATCGACTACAGCCGCATCCGTTTCTTCCATGTAAGTTTTTTCTCATCTTCCCTCCCTCCCCCGCCTTTTTCCTGCGGAATCTTCCTACAGACTTGGTAGGTTCTGATCAATTGCTCAGCATAAAGTTGAAAGCAAGGTATAGTCAGTTAGAAGACTGGCCGTGGATGAACTGTTTTAAGACTATCATTGTTTTACTGCGTTGCTCAACATGGCGCGTTATTTAATTTTCGTCTGCCATTCAGATTTTAGATTTAAGGTTTTATTGTCTTTTCCACCTGCCAAAATTAGCGCCTCCATAATTGTCTTCTTCAAGGTGAACTTGAACAGACTGCTGTTTCAGTGATTGTTTGGTTTCCAAGGGTTTTGCTTGAATTGCTCGGTAGGACTTTCAATTACTTGTGAATTGCCTTGCTTGCTAGACAAGTTTAACTTATCTGCGCTTCCTTATTTACCTTTATTAAAGATCTGGCCGTCAGCGGAGTGGATCGTACTATCAAACTCATCGAACCCTCGCCCATTCCCGAGGACGAAGACGACGAAAGTCGCTTTGAGAGGCTCGAAAAGAGGCAGAACGCCGCGCGTGAGGTACTTTGTCTTCTTCTGTTGACCTAGCCAGTTTTTACATTCGATACTTACACTGAAATTGCTCGTCGACAGGGCAACAGAACTTGACTATGGACAGTCCTAGTCTCCCTGTGATCAACGCCTGGAGCGTTGGATTCCTCCATCGTGTTGGTTAACAGATGGAGCAAATTACCAGTCAGTAGCGGTAGTGGATCGGATAAAGGGTTCACTGATAGAGCGTACACCTCAGTGCTTAATGAGTAAATGACGCGCGTTCAACGCCTGGTCCTTTCCGACATTAGGCTGGTTTATGACTGCCTGATAACACCAGTAATCCACAAATGGCTACTCTCGTTTCCCCTGTCTTTGGCTGTTACCATTATATAAGAAGAGGTTTTGGCAGAGTAGACAGCGAAAGCGGTCATCCGGCTGTGCCCCCTGCGCTCACAAGAGCCTCTGGGAGCAATAGGTTAGGGGGGGGGGTGTATATATTGCCGGGTCGGATCGCAAAGAGCGTCCTTTGTGCCAATGTGTTCGATGCAACAATCTACTTGTGAAGTTGGCTAAGCCTCATTATACGATGACGCTTGTACGTTATTGGCTACATGTCAAACGAAATCGATTACGTTATGAGTAGGCTCGGTACAGCGAGTACCAGTCGACTCGTGTATATTCAATTTAGAGATTGAAGAATTCTCTAACCGGTGGACTTTTTTCACTGGAATATTCCTTCGTTCGACCATTTAACTTCGTGAAAATTGGTTATGGTAAAAGAAAATGTGGACTACGTCAAGTCTCCACTGCACATGTAGTTCCCTGCGATTAAAATGGCATGTCTTGCGATATCATCAGATACGTCCGTCCCACGAAACAAGCCTCACCGTAAGGGAACTATACATGATTTGTCATTGGTGGGATGTGTGACTGGGGTTGGGAACTCAGCGCGACCTCAGGGCCTCAACAGTCCGACACTCCTGTGCAAGAAACTTTCTGAGTTGCTGCTTTTTTATTGCCTCAGGAATTAATTGCTAACTTGGAGTAAATAAGTTTATTCGAGGCTTTTTGGGTGTAGACTGAAATTTTATATGAATATTTGGGTCGACTTCTTTCAGCCACAGCTAGATAGCCGTGTAATATTCACTAAATTGCCGATAGGCATTCAGTAGTCTATTTAGCGATTACAAATGCAACCATACACAGGTACTAGTTAAAAGCCCAGACTCGTGTCTCGCCGGTTTTCTGCCGCTGTTTAACACAGCTAGGAGAGGTCCGTTTGTGAATGTGGTTCCACCTGTAACCCCTAAACGTTCTGAGTTCTCAACTTCCCATCCTCTCAGAAATTATTCTGGCCTTTAAAGTTTTTCTCGGTGCAATCACATCTACAAGCGGCATAGTTGTGATCGCGCAACGCTTTGAATACCGCTGCTTATTCTTCCCCCCCGCTCAACTCAGTCTCGCTTTTCGTACTTTTGCAGATTATGCAACAGAACGTGACCAAAATGCACGAGACACTTCGCAGTGGAGCCGCCCTGATGCACCAGTTTGCTAGTTTCCGGATCGGTCGGGGTGAGTTGGTTGACGCATCCTTCTTCCCCCGACCTCCACTGCCACCAGACGCTCGTGCTTTTTCTTGTTTGGTTGAGATTAATACATTTCCCCCGAAAGTTTTTTGTTGATCCTAGATGATCCTAACGATGTAACACAGTGCGAGTCAAAACAGATGAGATACTTGGAACGTCAAAAAGGGAATAATTCCGGAATATTTAAATCTCGAAAGCAGTGGCTAATTTCAAAGACATCCTGTGTATTCCTTCTCCCGCTAGTTTTAATAATTTCACTGCCTACCTCTCCTTCTCTCTCTCTCTCTCTCTCTCTCTCTCTCTCTCTCTCTCTCTCTCTCTCTCCCTCTCCCTCTCCTAATCCTCTTCGCTCCTCTACACCGCCCTATAAAGCTGTATTTAGTTTAACTGAACTTCTGGTATATGCCAAGAGTGTTCCCTAAGTGGGCCGCGTGGTAAATGTGCCGGACCAACTGGGGTTGCGGCAGGCGTTATTTGGGATGAGCTCCCATTACAAATGCCGAACATGGGGGAGGGCGTGCCGAACATCCGAACGTGTAGGTGCAGGCTCAGGACGCACCCCGCCCTTTTGTGGAACATACGGTGGACATCGCCGAATTACGATGGTGAACGGTCATATGGCAGTAGCCCGAAAGCTTATAGTTTCTTTCATTTGAAAATTCATATTTCTATGATCGATGGGTGCTCGCCGATCGGTTACAGGACTCACTCGTCCCGCTCTGCCTAGAGGCTCACTCTAGAGCCCCGCCATCAGTCGCACGGTGGCTAATGATATAGGCAGAATAACATGACTTACAAAGACAAAGGAGACTGGAATGGCCATTTCTGGCTTATTAGCCGTCATCAGCCAGCCATACCCAACCCCAGATGCTGCGGCGCCTGAGGCTCGAACTCGCGACCCGTTGGTTAGAAGTCCAACGCTCTACCCACTGCTCCATGATCTCATTGTCTTGTCGGTTGCGATCGGAAATATTCTCCACATCAGTTGGACTGGTTTGAGCGTTCAAGTATCGAGACAAAAACTGTAGACGTTTCTTTTGCCTAGAGTCCTCGCAGACGGTCGGGTAGTGACGATTAGTCAGTAATTCCAATGGTTTACAAGCCGAAGAGTCCTGAGAATTAAATTCGGTTCCGGTTGGTCAGGTGATGAACACCCAAATAACTGATCCAGCGAACCAAGTTCTGTCCTCTGCCGTCAGGAATAATCAAAGCCGGATGTGAATGACGTTGACGGTTGGTGCGCAATTGAAGGACAGGATATACGCTTTAATTGATTGGTTGATCTGAGTACACTCACCATTTAGACGCAACCTGTCGATCTCAACTACCAATAGGATTCGCGTTGGAATCCTACCTGACGTGCAAACAACTGCCGACGGAATATAAACCCTAAGTGGCAATTGCAGGACACACTTTTTTTAGTAAAACGTTTGTACTACTGATTGCGCATCATTATGCCACCGCTTTCGATGGCTGCCGAGCGAGCCTACAGGGCATTGCATAACTGTTGTAATCTCTCCTCGAAATAACATCAGACTATCGAACGCCACTTCCTCTTGACTTCGTTTTGAATCATTTTGGTAGAAGATCCCGAATGGCAATCTGACCACCTAAGCCGGAATTTCGTTTCTTTGAGTGGAGCAACATGGTGATTTTTGATAGGTCGCATATCCTGGGCCTTGTTGGCTGCCATCACATGACCTTTTAATGGGGAATTAGTGTGGTTTCTTCGTGGGAAAATTGATGTCTGGGCTTCACTACCGCCGCTTTCACTACTGAGAGTTCACGTATTATACCGTTTAAATCAATCTTTTTGCTAGAAGATTATGTACCAGTGTCCATCGATACGAATTTGTGATAATTTTTGAGGCAGAGAGGTTTACAATTGTGGTTTCTAGCAGTCTCCCGTACGGTTAGCTTGTCTACTCCCCAAACATGAATGTGGTCTTATATTGAAAGAAATACAAATGAGTTAGCTTTAAAACTCGCGTGGAAAACCTTCGTTAGTTTCTATCCGTGCCCTAGCGTGGCTGCTCAAAGATACGATATTTCGAAGGCATCACTTCGCTGCCACCCTCCGCAGCCGTCATTCTACAGTCGGTGGATGTTCGGCTCCCCCAGATGTGGATCCGCATGAACTTCCTGGGCCGTATCAGCGTTTGGTTTGTAGTTGGTTCCATGAACAAATATCTTGTGTGATTTCTTATCAAGACAGAAAACTGGCCAACATACGATTAGTTATAAAGAAATTGTCTTTGCTGCCAGCTGAAACATAACTCTCCTCACACACTCATAGTTGGATTGCACGTGAAGCAAGCGATTCGCTGTTTGGGAAAAATTAAACCATTTTTATTAAGGGCTGCCGTGAGCATTTTCCGTCAATGCAGGTCGGTCCGACCCCGCCAGCTGAATACTACAGTTCATTGACACACACAGCCTTCAAACATAAAAACGGAGCATTCAAAAAGTGGAAAGCCTTGGAGTGTGTGGGGTGGGGTTTAAAATTTTCAGTGATCAATTACGATTCGAGAGCTTGGGTCAAGAGATAACATACTGGTGGTGAAACACGCTTGCATCCATATGCGAGAATTTAGTGTTCTGAGGTCAACGAAGCCATCAAAGAAGATAGATAGAGTATATAGAACGATTTAGTAAAAAATCAAGCCTATACAAAGAAGCGGAAAATGATGAAACAAATGAAGCTAAACTGGCGAAGCTAGTAAGGTTACAAGGGGCACAGGGTTGAAGCTTCAAGGATCTGCTTAGTAACCGAGTCCCAGATAGGGCGGTAACCAGTCTTCCGAGGAGTGCAGCAGCAATTTAACTTGTCGATTCAAATTACGTCAGTATCTCAGGCACGCTTTCAATCTGTTTCAGAGCATGCTGCCTCGCCGAGAGCGCCAGTGGTCTGTATTAACTATTTGACATGATCGAGTTCAACCTGCGCTGACAGAACGTGTACTAGTTTGATGTTTTCAATGCTGCCTTCAGTAGGAATGGTTCCTGCCGCCACATGTTTCCTCGGGAATTGGTAGAAGTTTGATTTTACAAATTTCTTGAAAGCAACTACTTGGTATGCGTGGCCTCAATCCCACCTCATTAAACAGTACTGGATTGAAGGCGCCAAGATCTCAGGTGGGCTCTTTGCCCTGGAAAGTTCCCAGTTCGTCTTAGGTTTACAACCCTGAACGATCTGAATTCGAGAACCCTTCCATCCACTTTTCGTAGACAATTGCATTCAGAAAGCAGTGTTAGTAGGTGAGAAATAACAATCGAGTTTAACACAGGTCTGACGCAATAGTGCCACAAATTTTAGTCTTTTTTTCGCCATTTCGCCCAATCAAAGGATGAAGGCCCTGGGCACCGATAAGTGGCCCTGCGCCAGCTGTAGTCACGTCCTCATTGAAGGTTACGCAGTGCGCACTGAGCTCACATGTACTGGTGGAGTCTTTCTAACCGAATCTCTCTCGCTCTCAAGAGGTTTTTGGTGTTTCTCAGGAATAGTTGATCGGGTCCGCTTCCTACGCCTCTGATGCTTATTTGGTATCATACGTGCCAGTCCGCTCCGACGAGTAGCAAACCGTCCTCGACTGTGACGGGTTAGCCTGACATTCCCCCTCCCCTCCGTTTCCCCTCGTTCACTCGACGACAAATTTTTCACTCAAGTATGTCCCATCTTATATCCTGCCATGTTTTGCAAGCAGAAGCGTACATTTCGAGCGCTCTCGCCTCGCCCCCTTCCCCCCCCCCCAAACACAAATGGCAGGAAATCATACGTGTGCGCACCGTAGATCGCGATACATGCATCGTGCCGCTCACCTTCTGGTCACTTTGTGATTACGTGCTCACTGTGATTTCTCGTTTATCTTCTGGCCGTGTTTCGGCTGATCCTCTTTCATACATCCCTTAAAAAAGGTATCTTTAAAGTCACCAAATCCATGCTGTCATGAATGCCCTTCATCCTATCGGATGCACAGTTGATTCCTGAAACCAGGGGTTCCTCTCCTTGACTTTGCATATCTTTTTCTATGGCTCCCTTTGAGTAAGTGCGCGTTATCTTTCGCTATCCGTTTTGCTTTTTCGGCGCCAGCTTTCTCTTTTAACCCAATCTCCCTAGTGCACTCCAATATACAATTGAACAAGTATTTCCCATAACGCGGTCGTTCAGTGCCCCCTTACTGTACCCTAATTTCCCTTGTAGCCGCAAGGAACTTCCTCCGAAGACTGGCAGAACGACGAGTAACCGAAGATGATTCGGAGCAGAACAACTCTCGTTGACTCGTCTGCCTGCCCCCTCCCGCTTGTCCTTCCATCCTGCACTACAAAACCTTGTTGCTGCACATGTTCTCACTGCCTGCGGGTGCTCACGCTGTGTCAGGACTTCTCGCGTCTGAGAACGAAATTACTGCCTACTTCAGCTTGCCTGTTGGGCCAGTCCTTGGGTTTTTATACTAACTCTTCAACAGACACTAATGGCTGCATGCCCGTTTCTCTTCCCACTGCCTTTCAACATACTTTTATTATTATTTCTAATAATATTACCTGCCGCGTAGTGTCTTATAAGTTTGACCAAGCTTATCCTTCTATGTTTTCATCACTAATGGCCTTTTTCGTGTCTCAAAAGAGTTCCTATCTGAACAATCTGGTGTCTTTTTCTTACCCAAATCTTAACAACATTATAACCGCTCGAGGACAAGATACGGAGTTGTTCCACAGTCTACATATAGTTGGATACTTTGAGTTTTACCAAATGAGATGGTAGCTCGAATTTTGCAAACAACCATGTCCGCTGCATGCCTAATGGCGTGACTTGCGCATCACCTACCACACTTTCTCCTCTTTCACCAACTTTGCTTCGATAATAAGACAAAGTTAAATTAAGCGAGGTCGGACGCAGGCGCAGTGACTGGCTAAACTAATTGGCCCGTCTTCGCGTGCGACTCACTTGACCTAGTTACATAGCATGTACTAGGCTTCTGCAGTAGCGGCTAGGATCTCATCTGCGTGAGAGAGCCACAAACGTGAAGCAGCTATTGCAATCGGACTCTCAGTCCTCCAATCACTCGCCTTGAGGACCGACTTATCGCGTCAGTTGGCAGCCTTTCCAGTGACGGCTCTTAACTTGTTGTGGTAGATTCAGGTGCGTCAGATGTTTTTCTGGTGAGGATTGCGCTGATTTGTGGTGGATTCCAATGTCGGCCTCGCTCTCTTCACCCACATGTATTAGTCGACTGACCAAGCCTGGCAACTACAGTCAGTCAACCGCAATTCTGAAATGTATTTTGGATTAGTGATTATCATTATGTGGCATGATAGCAAAATATAGTATTTATGACAAGATGCAAGCTTTTGAATGCACTTTTTATGACCGCTTGCTAAGACCACATGGAATTCAATTTTTAAAGGGAAATAGGAATGGGCCTTTGAGTACCCTATTTGTAACGTAAAATTAAGTGCGGTATGCAGAGAAACCATGTGGGTTGCAAAGGTAAAAATGGTGGTCATAAAATATGACAAGTGGTGCATGACTCTCGAGGGTTAAGGTAAATTCCTCATGGCTCAGGCTCGTTTTGGGAACATAAAACTACTCAAGTTGTATGCCTTCTTTCTATCGATTTTCAATGCGCTTATGACTTCAAATATATTTTATAAATACACATCCGAAAATATCCTTCCTTGGTAGCAAATAGCGTCTGAAAATCTAATACTCGAAGAAAGTGCATTTTGCAGTTTGAAAATACTTTTCTTATCAGATTTTTGAAGATCGTGCATTTTTCATTCAAATAACAACGTAGCTGTCCGTTTATAAATGCTTCTCATAAAGCAAACAATATAGTCCGCATCCTCTGCAAAATTTTATGCACAATATATGGTATCTTCTTGATGGTATAGAAGAACGTATGTCTTTACTTGTATGGAAAGCATGGAGCTTGTAGACTGAAAGCCCTAAATGTGGATGCAACGACATATAGGGCTCAAATTTATTCGAGAAGTGGAACACTTTTATAACAGAAGTATGATTTTCCTTTGAGCAAAAAACGAAAACGAGTGGTTTTTGGTAAGTATATGATGTGTAGTCCGGGACTCATTGCCACATTTATTGAAAATTCGAAAGGTGGCTTGTACTCATACTGAATTAAGTTATACCTGGACGAGTTAGCAAGATAGACTTGTCATGATAATTAATTTATTGTATATTGCTACTTAAATTGCTTAGGTAATTAGCGAAGGAAGTAGATTTATTCTTCATTGGGATATATGCCCTTAGGCACTAAGCTATCATTGCAGGCCAACCATACTTCTATCACGCATAACCGCACACTAGGTAAAAATTAATCCAGGGCACAACAGGATGAGTGTGTGTCGTAACTCGACCTAAAAAAGGGATTCATAATTTTGAGGAGAAAAAAGTAGGGCCTGAGATTGCAAAAGAACCCATATTTAGGATGTCGTAATAAATTCAGCCACGTTTCCTATAAGCCATGGAGTTGTTCAATTCTCCAGTGCAAAAAAACTGTTCGGAGCCCTGCCTTTAATCGTTCACCTGCTTATATCTGCGTGGATTAATTCATGTGGTGGGTGAGGATGTGAGAGCAAGCTCTTAGCTGCTGGATTGCGTCTCCCCAACAGTTGAATACCTCCAAAGTGAACTACATTATTGAGATGTGAGGCTGTAAATGATGTCAAGTAAAACTGGTTCAACAAAGTGGTAGGGCCATAAAATCGGTATAAAACGTGGAAGATTTTACTTTAACTAATATTTTCATGAGTGTGGGTTCAGGAGAGGCAGAATAACATCACCTGTCGCCGAATGCTCTTGTTGGTCAGCATGATTATATATATGTTGATCTATTAAAACAGGTGATCAGTACGAGATTATTACGACAAAAGTATAATATTCCTTCCACATGTTTTGTTCTGAGTAAATCTTTAATTCCAGGAAAAAAACAGGAAACACGAGTAAATAAATAACTCCAACTTTAGCGAACCCACCTAAGACAGTCTGATTGCCAATATGCTAAACTGCTTGATCCGCTTAAGTGACTTGAAAAAGTTTCGTATAATTCCCTCCATAAAATAACTTGAGTTGACTGATGGAAAGCTGAAATTTTGTCAGCACAGAGCACTTTTATTCCAAATCACGGAGCTAATTTGCTCTGACTGCACGTTTTGCCATACACTGGAGCACAAATTTCGAAATTTGATCTAAAGGGCCTCCTCAAAGGAAGGTAGTACCCCAGTAACTTCCAAGTATATTGGTCAAACGCCGTGGAAGGCCTGATAAGTGTGGAACTATCGTTGGCTCCTTCCCTATTTTACTTAATGATTCAATCATTTTCCATTTGTGCGCTGATGATTTTAACATTTCGGGCTTCTATCTAAGTATACACGAAAACCAACAGTGTTCAGATCTATTAATAATTGCAAGAATTACAATTTCTAATGAGTTGAGTGTGTTAATATTTCGAATTTTCTAAAAGGCTACGGAAGACAAGAATATTGTGCCTCCTGCCTCCACAGCAACTCCGTGAATCGTTCCAAGAGCCGAATAATTAAGGACGAACACATTGTTTTAACCTATTGCGAAGGCACACTATTAGACTTCCCCTTATTCTAAGATGTGTTTGAAACCTTTAAAACAGTGGTTTGTAACACAATTTTTCGATGAGCCTTATGTCCATTTCTACCTACAAACTTGCCCCCTATACCGCCAATGACTGCGGTTTGCAGCACAGTTTAGTATCAGGTCCGTACGCTGACTTCGGAACGAATCGTACAGAGCACATAGGAGGGTATAACCTTCGTACATCAGCTGGGGCATCTTTTCATGCGCAACTACGTGCAAATACAATCAACAGCCTACAAGAATTTTGACAAGATAGGTCATTGGATTAGTGATGTAGACGCTCTTCTTTGGGAAAAAAGTGGCCATGCCTATTATTACCCTTTGAATCTGTAGGCGCATTGTTGCTCCACGCGCATTTATAAGCAAGGTAGGCTATATTTTTGCAGCGCCTGGTCAAATATTAAAGGGATTTAGACTGCACATATGTTAACAGTATCTAATAAAGGGCTTATTTAAATGTGGAAACCAAAGCACGTAAATGAAAAAGGACCAACCAATGTGGATTATCTAAACTAATGCGCTTAGGAGAATGCAACCAGAAATAACATTAAATCAACTACTTAGTGACTAAGTTGACTATCTCACGGAGAACTGTATTGCGTGATACAGTAACTACGTTCGGCCGTTAATGTAATCGGTAGCATACCATTCACCTAACCAGACGTCAGGTCATTATGTGTCGAATTCCGCTACCGGGTCACGCCACTGCTATTCCTCTTAGACGTACACCCCTAGCAAATTCGCCTCTGGAGCAGTGCGAGAATAGTTAAAGTCTTTCCTACCCTTTGCCTTGCAGGCTGGATCGAGATTATCTGATTCGGGTGACTCCATCGAATTCGCTGCTGGATTTTAAGGATGGCCGCTGTACTTAATAAGCGTGTTTGCAACTATCTCACCTGACATTATTTCAAAATCCGAAATTCATACGTTCAAGGGTAGGCTACGCGGGATGCATAAGGAAAATATATAAGGTAATAGAAGTGGTTAAATAAGCAAATAATGTGTTGGAAGACGATTATAAAACGGTGGAGTGGGGTTACTCGGCAGGAAAGGAACGTAGAAATGAAGAGCGTTTTGAGTTTTGACTTGGAAGATACTGTGGGATATTTGGTCGCTTGGGCAATGATTGTCGTAAGGGTGGTTAGCAAAACTGAAAATGAAAGTCGAGAAATTAATATTTTCCGTCTGATTTTAACCAATCGGCCGTTTCAACGTCCCACTTTATTTTATTTATTTATTGCCAGTTTACAGGCAAGGTCAAAAAATATATACAGTAGAGGGTCAAGCTGACAGTGAAAAAAAACTCCTGATCGTTGTTTCAGGTGTTTTCAGGAGAAAAAACTGCAGCTTATTGAGTAATTAAAGTTCAGGACAGGGATGCGTTAACACAGGTGCCCGGTGAAGAATCTCTCCATTCAGTGTTAAGGATCCGGTATTCTGCACCAGCAGGTATGTCGGCGAGCGGCTGTTCGCTGTCGACTGAGAAATAAGCCGATTGAGGTCTGCAGTGCCAGCAATATTGCCCTCAGCATGAAGTCCGGCACAGGATTCAGAGTCCGTGAACGCCATCAGAACCGAAAAGAGCTTCTACAGAGTCAGCACCCAAAAGTTTTGGAAGGTGTTCTGAATGTAGAAAACTAGTGACATTTCGCGTAAACCAGGGATAGCTTTGCTAAATTTTGATACGTGCACTTGTGGATGCAAGTACATTGGGCGAACGCAAAGGCAATTAGCAACCAGAGCCGCTGAACATTTTTACCTAATTGGTTGTTTAAACAAAGAAAATAAAGTACCACGTTCTTCGATTACTAAACATATACTAGACAGTGGTCATTATGTAGACCTCAAAACGGCTTTCCGAGTACTTGTTCGGGCACGAACAACTCGGACATTGCGCCATCTTGGAAGCAGCGTATATGCGGAGAGAGAAACCCAATCTTTGTAAGCAACTAGACCACGTGATCAATCTACAATTGCCCTGGTGATTTTTCACCCTAGATGATCCATGGCTTTTAGTTGTATGCTTCTCCCTCACATTTTCTTTCATGAAGTTACGTTGTCCATTGACCTTGCTGTTATGTATTGATTTTCTGTTAATCCAAACTGCTGTCCAATTTCATTCGTTAGCCATGTTATGCAAAGACAGGTTGCAGTTGATAAGCCGTCGCGAAATTTCTTAGTACCAATAAATCCTGCTGTTTACGCCTGTTTTAAATTCATACCCGGGGAGAAAATGCTTCAAACTTCAGGTAGCTTTTTCCAGATTGCTATCAGCGTTTACCGAAAACTGTCGGTATATAACTGTGCGTGCCAAAGGAAGAAATAAAAAAATACATCTCGATGACTGGTGCACCGAGTGGTCGAGGTGCCTCAGATATGAAAGGGGTTAAATGTACGACTGTTTAGAAGTTTAAACAGTAAAAATAGTTCCTTCTGTAATCTGCGAAGCCACATCGGGTCAAGGCTTGTAACCTCACAGCGTTGTTGGTAGGACAGGTTATAGTGTTCTGAATTGAACACTCTTTTTGTAAAGAAGTGCTGGACTGATTCTATCTTCTTTCGTTCACTAGCGTGCAGAAGGCTAAGTAGAAACGAGCAGTATTCTAGACTAGGCCTGTCATACATTTTATAGAGGCTGATTATAGTGTTGACGATTTTAAAATTTCTGAGAATAATTTCACTTTAAGGTTGGACCTGGTCCTCAGTGCGCGTATTGACAGCGATTGTCGAAATAATGACTGTGCCGGATACTGCAGATAACTTGGTCATAGGGTGTATAGGAAGGGAGTTGGGTGTAAAAATGGGTAGCTGTCTACGGCAAGGTTTTAGTTTTGTGAAGTGTGCCCTTAAGTGGATCGAGTGGGGTTTGATTGGTCCACAGATAAGAAGTTTGTAGGGGTAAAATATCAAGAGTTGCGAAGGATTCTTGCCATGTGTGATGAAGCTTGGCTGCGAATTGTAACACAAAACTGATTCACTTATTTAGTATTTATGGTCAGAACACTGACGATCGTGAATAAGCTTTTCTTTAAGCGAAGATGATTGAATATTAGTAAGTGACACTTCGTGGGCCTGCCCGCTGAAGTTGTTTGGCATAATTAGGTATTCGTAAAGGGCTCCAGTGTAAGAGGGAATGGGAAATATCACACGGTAATTGCAGCTTTCGGTCGATGCAGAAGAAATATGGAGTGCAGCACAATAGGCAGTCAGCTAGATCAACATCCTAGTCAAGTTCGTGCGTTTCCGTGAGGTAAGCTAGTTTTATCTTCTTAAGGTTGGAAAATGGCGTGAAGGTAACCCAGGAATACCACAATCACGACTTCTCAAATTTGTGCTGGAGAGAGCAAAGGACAAAACAGGCTTTTTCACCTTGACTACTCCTCATTGGAACGGCTGAAACGCCGGAGTCTTGTCTTGAAATAACAATCATGACTGAGTGGTGACGAACACACACTGGGTATCTTTAAGTGGAAGATAGTTAATAAGAATACGGCTATTTGGTTGAATCATTCAGTTATATTAAAGACGATGGTGGCTGTACGGATAACGCAAGCAGGATTGGGAACCATTCGCTCAAAGAGATAGTATAATGACTTCAGTAATGCCCAGTGTTCTGACTAAATAAACCAAAGTTATTGAAGCACACACAGAAATGGAACACGCATGTAGGATTGACGTCTGAGGGGTTGTAGTAAGGCCCGGAACTTTGGTTGGTACAAAATTGACGTGCTTGTATACAAATGCCCAAACAATTCTATTAAAATTTGGTTTTACGAACTGCCTCCGGCAGTATTCAAAAAAGCGAAATACCAAGTATATCAGAGCGACAAAGAAACCCAGTAGGGTTGTGGAAAATGCTACCGTTTCTGTGGATACTAACCATCATCAGAATTAAATTCTGGATACTAAGATGCTGAGAAATTTAGTTCATTGACGCATTTTCGTGAGATTTTGTTTCATACGCCTAAGTGATCAAGAACGAATCACCTCGACGTTTAATTATCTCATTCTGAAATGCTACTGCAGTATTACCCTACTTTACCACCTGACCATTTTTTCCTTAAGCAGTTTTTTTCTCCTACCTTCTTTTCAAAAATGAAAGCCTATTGAACGCTGTCTCCATTTTTATGATAGGAGTTTTTTTCACTGCCTATTTTTTCTAGTTCACTATTGATTTTAAACCATCGCTAACTGTTGACATAGTAGGACAAGTTATGTATTTGTACATTTTATCTGCACACTGTCATAACTTTATTTCGTTACTAATGTTTGCTTAGACAGTGCCTTGCCGGTGCTAACCAAATATAAATTCTAAATTCTAAATAATTGTGCATGTGAAATAAGGCCAAGTTGTTTCACATAAGACAACCAAGTATACGTACAGTACAGAACGTATACGGTTTGGCATCAACGCTTTTGACCTTCCGCCGCTTAATATCCTCACTGTTCACATATCAGTCACCTAGGACGGACCGAATAGCTCACACCAATTTTTGGAAGTTAGGAAAGTTCTTCAGTTGGACAGACAGAAACGTAATCATAACTTTCTTCTAATGAATGCTCCCATACACAGACGCCCAGTTGACGTTGCTATGGACTTTTTGTACTCGGGTGGTTTCAACTACAAAATAGTGGAAGCAAAACGCGTCTCTTCGCGTAGCAATAATCCTCCTATACTAGTTAAATTGTTTTCAACAGTTGAGGTGGGCTCAATCTTTACTCAACAAGGTCGCACTTCTCGATATTTGAAAATGACAAAGTGCTTCCTTTATCGCGATCTTACACAAATGGAGCGAAGAAATGGGTCCTTCCTATCATAAATTTCTCAGCCTTATTTTTCATAGGTCTAGTCGTATTTCCAATAACCTCAATGCACCGGTTCATTCATCTCCTCAGATGTCCAGTTCGGTCAGCCCCTCCACTCTACCTTCTACTTCGTTTCCCCACGGCCGAATAATGAAATTTCCAGTGCTTTTCGGACCACCTGTAATGTCCACAAGCCCGTATAAAGCATTTATACCGTCTAACCCGTCTAAAGCACGTAGAATGACAGCTTCCCCTCTTAAGCGCAGTTATCTAGGCCTCTCCGTGAGATTTCCAGAGCCACCTCGCATAAATAACATTCTTCAAATACAAATTCGCAATCATCTGAATTTAAAGACAACTTATTTAACCCTTCACAAGCTAGCTCGTCCCATAATCCCACGGGTCATCTTATATTCCAAATTATATCACCTAAGGCAAGTTGTCCGAAGGACGTTAATCTAACCCAGACCGAAAAGCAAGATAGCGCAGTTCTCAGTATTCGTATACTGCCTTCTCCAAAACTAACCAAGCCTCTTCAACAGGCAAATAACCCTAACCATGTTAACTGATATCCAAGACCCGAATTTCCAGCACTTCATTCTTATAGCTGCTTGCCCTCTCCCACCAGCCTCTTTATTCCATCTAAGTGCCTGTCCTTTCGTTTTAACTACCAACAGGCATTTCCCGGTCTTAACCCTATGGTGGTTCGATACCGAAAAAGTTTTTATTCCTACATCATTTAGATAGCCCTCTCAGTTTTTTGTTAATGACGTTCATTATACCAATCGTTCTGGCGCAGTTGGAAGTAACCCTCCAAACCACAATAACTTCCAACTTAATAACCCACCTCTGAATTATTTTTTATAAATAAAGATAACCCCAGTTTGGATACTCGAACTACCCTAGAGTTCATATTACTTAATGCTTGATCTGTTATAAATAAGATGGCCCAACTGTGAGCCGTTGCTTTCGAGTGAACGCCCGATGTTTTATGTGTAACTGAATCTTGAACCCATCTCTTAATTTCCGACTCTTTGCTTGTCATAGACCAGTATGATCTCTACCGTCAAGACCGCACTAGTAAGCGTGGTGACGATTGTCTTCTCTATATTGAAGCTTTATTTAAGAACTTCACGGTTGATCAAGATGTTACGTCATTCTCTGGTAATTACTGCTTCGCATCCATTATCCTGTCGGCCTGTCAAAAGGCGATTCTCGGATGTATTTACAACTCGCCTAATTCATCATCCGATGATGATG
Source organism: Schistocephalus solidus (assembly GCA_017591395.1). NCBI lineage: Eukaryota > Metazoa > Platyhelminthes > Cestoda > Diphyllobothriidea > Diphyllobothriidae > Schistocephalus > Schistocephalus solidus. The sequence goes on along the minus strand of WEDG01008725.1, from coordinate 4,010 downwards.
CAAAATTTTGTGAAATTTTTAAATCGTTTTCGGAGTCATATTTGACATTAAAATATTCGCTGGGGATTTTAATTTTCCTGAAATTGACTGGATTTTAAACTTTTGTCCACTGAGATTTCAGAATTTCCTAGATACCATTAATTTTTTTATTGGTCAGAGCTTGCCCGTTCTTCAATGAGAGACAAGCATATTTTAGACCTGATTTTCACAAACGAAATTGCTCCCCTCTTCGTTGATTTTAGGCAGGGCCTCTTCCAAAGTGACCATACATTAATTCACTTTCGCTTACCGCTTGTCTCGTCAAAAATGCTAGCACCGTTCGTACCTATCATGCATTTGACCTCGCAGATATGAGCTTAATTAACAACTTTTTGGACTCATTGGATTGGCAGCATCTCTCACCCATGCACGATGCAGCAAGTCTTTCTGACTTCATGTCTGTCGTTTCAAATAACATCCTGGAATTTATGCCAACCGAAATTGTCAATCCCTACGGTTGCATGTAACAGACAGAGGGAATCTTGCGCACTCAGTGAGCCAAACTCTGCAAAATCTGTTGCTCAACTGTTCCGCCGTCGATCCTCCACTAAACGAGGTTATGAAATACCTCCATTACTAAATGAAACTAAGAATTTCATCCTCGAAGACTCTGAAAAGGCAGAATTGTTAAGTGCGTTCTTTTCAAATCATCTTACGATGAAATATGAACCAGATCCGACGTTTGAGGCATCCTCATTCAATGTTATCAGTACCATTGATTTCTCCATAGAACTAATTCGTAAGCAAATAATATATCTGAAAAACTCGCACTTTTAGGGGACTGACGGTGTTCCTAACTCAGTTATTAAGAGAGTTCCGAGCTTTCCCGATTTTAGGCCATATATTCTCAGTTTATCTTTTAAACGAATTCTTTCCTGACTCGTGGAAGACATCTATTATTCTTCCTGTCTTCAAGTCGAGATCTCGTTTGGAAGCAAATAATTATCGAGGCGTTCACAAACCCCGGCTCTAGCAAAACTTCTTGATAAAATTATTTCTATTCAAATTATCAACTTTTGATCAGAAAATAAGCTCTTAAGCGACTCACAATATGGTTTTCTACTTGGAAGATCATGCAGAGTATGTCACTTATCTTTTTAACCTCGTCACTTCCTTTCGTAATGAGCAGCAGTCAGTGGTTGTGACCTACTTTGACCTGAGCAAAGCCTTTGAAGAGGTACCACACAGCCGTCTCCTGGTGAAACAGGAAGCCCTCGGCATCCGGCCTCCTATACTTGACTTCATTGGTTCCTACTTGGCTAACCGCAGCCAGAAGGTCTTAATAGGTACAAGCTATTCGATGTCTCAGCCGACCACGAGTGGCGTTTTTCAAGGCAAGGTTCTAGGTCCCCTCCTCTTGATTCTGCACCTAAACGAAAATTCAAATTTAATCACAAATTCACAAAAGTTTCGTTTACGCTGATGATCTCAATTGCATTTACTCATTTTCTACAGACACCGCCAATAGTTTTGTTGATAAATCAACACTGATCTACTTATACTCTCACGTTTGAACACTAGTTGGCAGACGGACTTTTCTCCATCCAAGAGTAGTTTCATGTCTTTTAACCCCGCCAAACTGCCTGGATCCCTAGTTTTTCAAAAAAGTACACTTTGAGAAAGAGCAATCTTAAGAGACTTTGGTCTAAGTTAGACGAATGAGCTAGCATTATCGCCTCATGCAGACCGAATTTCTGCAAAGGCTGCACAGGTATGTGATTTTATATAACTTAATTTCTTCCTTCCGCAAATAAAGTTAAGCATGTACCGCATGTTTGTTCTTCCTATCCTAGAATACTGCTCTCCCCACTTTGCGCTGATGAACACCTCTGACCGCAGTTAGGTTGAAAAAGTTCAGAGAGTTTTTACTCGAAGACTATTTTCTCTTCCTGGATCCAGCATCTCTTATGCGGATAGATGTCAGTTAGCAAATATTGATTTTTGTGGGTTAAAAGACTCGAAACTAGATTTTTGTTTCCTGTACCACGTTAAATCCTGTCCAAATGTCCCACGAATAAAGCTCTCACTCCGGTTGATCGACCCTATGCCATTAGTAATTCCTCCATGATCATTTCACAACCCCTTAGCTCCACAACTAACCATTCTCCATTTTTTGCCACCAAATATGCTTTTATCTGGAATAATCTTACACTTGAAATTAGGTTGTCGTCTACATTAGCGACTTTAAAAATCAAATAATGCAAACATTTTACTTCGGAAGATATAAATTTCCTTATTGTCTGTTTCCTTCCCAAACTCGCAACTTTTGGATTTTGGAAAGGGTCCTCCTGGTATTTGAGCCAGCTACCTTGATATTATATTGGTCACTAAAAAATATTTCCATCATCCTCTGCAGAGTCAACTTTTGCATACACTTTTTCGTCCTTCCCTTTTAAACAAGCATCACCAACTCTTGACAACCTTGACACTTTCCTCCGAAATCTGTTGTTGATCTTAGCGGGTTCTGATGTTTTCACCTCTTTTATTGGTGGACTATGCAGTCAGCTAGGTCGCATCTCGATGATGATCTCGTGGACTCTACTGTCCCCTCTTGGTTTCGACCCTGTTGTCCACGATGAGTTCCTCCTCTCTCACCTCCACTGGTGGTTATAAACAGTTGCTCTGATAGCTATATTATCTCTTACCGGACAAGGAACGTTCCAAACCCTCAAACGTTGTCAGCAACATCACAATAATATCCCACTGCATCAAGCTTTTCATTTTTTGTTAAGCAGTTTTTTTCTCCTAGTTTTTTTTTAAATTAGTGGCTCGCTGAACTCTGCCTCCAATTTAACCGTAGGAGTATTTTTACTGCTTCTTTTCTAGTTCACCGTTTATCCCAAAGATTTTTGAATATTGTTTTAAAAATGGCAAATCGTTCTGAATCGGATTTGCCTACCATATTATTCATTTCTGCTGTTTATATGGCTGCTCACATAGTGCAGCAATTATCAACTTCGTATTTATTTAAACCGCGATACTAAGTTTGTAATTATGGGGCTCTCTGGGCCTTAAATAAACAATTTATTAGTATTATTATTATTATTAGTTTAATGTCATGACTCTAGGCGACTTCAACGCATCAGAATATAACTGGACGACAGTTAATCGCTATGCTTTGAAATCTGTTTTTGCCTATTATTTTCTGCACAGAACCTGAAGACCCCATATCCAACAACCTGTCCTCTTTCCATCAAGAACTCGAGAAGGCCAAAGAGCCCATTGCCTCGGTATTATTTTTATGAAAAAATTAGCCAATAAATAAATAAATAAATTGTATATTTAAGGCCCAGAGGGCCCCATCATTACAAACTTAGTACCATGGTTTAAATAAATACAAAGTGGATAATTGCTGCACTCTGTGAGCATCCATATGAACAGCAGAAATGAGTAGTGTGGTACACATATCCGATTCAAAAAGATTTGCCATTTTTAAAACAAAAGTCAACAATCGTTGGCATAAACGGTGAACTCGAAAAGAAGCAGTAAAAAAACTCCTAGGGTTAAATCGGAGGCGGAGTTCGGCGAGCCGCCAATTTATAGGAGAAAAAACTGCTTCACTAAAAAAATTAATAGCTAAATGCAATGGGATAGTATTGTGATGTTGCTGACTGCGTATGAGGGTTCGGGACGCTCCTTGTCGGGTGAGAGGTAATATAGCAGTCAGAGCTACTGTTTATAAACACCCGTGGAGGTGAGAGAGGACGAACTCATCGTAGACAACATGCTCGAAACGAAGAGGGGACAGTAGAGGTCACGAGATCATCATCGAGATGCGACCTTGCTGACTGTATATTCCATCACCAAAGAGGCGAAACCATCAGAACCCACCTCGATCATCAACGGATCCTGGAGACTATCGTCAGGGTTGCACATTCGAAGGAAAGTATCAAGGTTGTCAAGATTTGGCAATGCTAGTTTAAAAAGGAGGGGAAGAAAAAGTGAATGCAAAGATTGACTCTGCAGAGGAT
>WEDG01008720.1:0-19697 GCA_017591395.1 Schistocephalus solidus | reverse complement strand
CGTAATTTAATTGATTCAATGGTGAATTGGCTGTCCGAGGCATTAGTGGCTGTGATTTTATCATCCATGTTGGATATTGGCATGATTATGACGCAGCAGTTTGGCTTAATGTCAGTGGAGATGCTGGTCGCCCACGCCCTGCCCACGTGCTCATTCCGTTGCTCAGGCGGTTCCTCGGCAAAGAACATGGCAACGGAAAGTCATCACGCATAGTGATGGATTGTGGGCCTGAGAACCATAACTTGAGCAGCTCACGGCTTATGCGGTTATCACCTATTGCGAGGCTTTTGGACTCGTGAACCTTGAAGATATGACCTTGTCCCGTCGAGTAAGCTCGCCTTTGAAATCTAGCGCCTTTCCATTCACTGCAGCTGCGTGTTCGGCCATTCGCGTACGGATTAAGCTCCCGATTTTTCCGACATAGTTTCTTTGTCCACAACTGTGTTGCGCAGTGAGTAGGCTATCGAGGAACCGAAGATAGTAGTATCCCAAAACTTAAAAACTAGTAAATAACAACAAATTCATTTACAAGTAAAATGCATATGCTTGCTAGCTGTTTTATTCAGTTGTGTAAAAGTTCTTTTTAACATATTTTAACTCAGTAAAACCGAAAAACGAATTAAAATGTTACTAGAATACTCCCCTTCTAGGAGAACGGAGTTCAGAAAAAAATTGGTAATAGAAGGAAGAAGTGGGGAGTGTAATGCATATTGTGCTTCAAATGCTGTTCTCTCTGGAGGTGGTGATGATGAGAATGGTGGAGATATTTTAACTTTTGTAAGATTGTTTAACACAAGGTTGCTTGCCTCCCTCCCCCCTTAAGTTTACATTCAGTGGGTTTCGGTATCTCAACTGTCAACACTTTCATAGTACGATACAGGGTTCGCCGATAGTGCAGGCAGAACAGATCGTATCTGTTTTTCCCGTTCTGAGCGCAAACAAGTCGCTCGGTGGGTTAGTGAAAATGCCATTGCAGACTCCTTTTTTGTCTATTAAGTGAACCACAATTGCACTAGATATGGACTTTGCCTTTCTTTGCCTTAGCCAGGCTGCATTGTGCTCGCGAACACGCTTGGATAGATGCCTGGATGTTCATCCAATATAACCTTGCTCCATAGGACAGTTCCATTTTTTTAAAAGGTCTGAATGTCCGTATCAAGATGTCACTGAGCCACATGCAAGTAAATCACTTAACAATCTTGCATAGCTCGGTGGCTAACCGATGTCTGGCATTCAGACGGAAGGCAGTAAAAAATCCATCGAAATATATATGAAGCAGCACATCGTATGTTTCCGAAATTTTGAAGTACCACTTTGCTGTCTAACTGAGAGAACTTCAAATTATATTTGGTAATTTGCTTTACAATAGAACTTTCACGGTAGAAGAGTAAAAATATTGACAGGCATCGGTTGTTACCAAAAGATAATCTTGGACCTTTTTTCAGTCATGTAGTGTTAGCTACTTGGAAAAAATTATCAATTTCGAGGTTAAGACTTTTAAACAAAAAGCAAAGTATGACCGGCTCGGACAGCGGTTTGACCGTGGGGGTGAGGGAGAGAGTGAGGTCGACAGCTCAGCACATGTTCCTCACTATAAACAATCTGACGCGCTTGAAACTATCACGGTGCGCCTAAAGCCGTGGCTTGGAAGGTTGACAACTGACGGGATAACTCGGACCGCGTGGTCAGCCCAGTGTGTGTTTTGTGTGGAATGGCTGACTGGTGGACTGAGAGTCAGGCTGCAATATCTCCTTCTTAACGTGACCTCTGGCTATCTCACACATTTTAGATGTAATTCGTTCAATCCCCTGTTGTGTGAAATCCTTGTGCTTGTGTTTGGGGGGCCAGGTTGTGTACGTAGTACACGAAGACGATGTCACCAGCAGCTGCGCCCACTTCCGCATCAGACAACTGACCGGCTCGGACAGTGGTCTGATTGTGGGGGTGGGGGAGAGAGAGAGGTCGAGAGCTCAGCGTATTTTCCTCATTATAAACAATATTACGCGCTTGAAACTCTCACGGTGCGCTAAAACCCGTGGCTTGGAATGTTGCCAACTGACGGGATAACTCGGACAGCGTGGTCAGCCCAATGTGTGTTTTGTGTGGAGTGGCTGACTGACGGACTGAGAGTCAGGCTGCAATGGCTCCTTCTTAATGTGGTCTTTATGGCACTTCCACTCTGTGGGATCTGAGCCAGGTGTGGGGGTACGCGCAGGGGCGGCTCCGGCCGCGCCAGCGACTTGCGACCTCTCCCATCTCCGGTCTTGTTGACTCTGTCTTGACACTGGGCTAAGGTGGGGGAGGAGGAGAGAGTACGGTAGCTGCAGCGCAAGGCTACTATCACTTAAAACTAATTCACGCGCAAGTTACCGTCGCTGCACCACCTAGTGTGGAGCACACGGTGGACCTCGTCGAAATCGACGGTCGAACTGCCGGCCTCCCAAATATTAATCAACTTAACGGATGGGATTTTAAGATTTGCCCTATATTTAAGCCAATAAGTTTAGTTAATTGCATCCGAAAGACCGCCACTTTTGCACTCATGCGATTGGTATGACAGGTCAGTGATCTCATTTTGATATTCGTTAGTGGTTGGTAGAAGAGAAAACAAGCTACGCTATTTACAAGTACTTGAAATGCATTTATTAGAATCTTATACGCTTGAAAACATTTATTCGTTACGGTTTAGATCCATGATACTGGTAAAGAATACAAAAGGATCCAGAAGTTGGTAATTTGTTCAAGTTGTCAATCTGAATAGGTTGTATTTACTGGCAAGTATGTTTGAAAGCTAGAATGCAACGATTGTTGACCTCATCAGCCCATCGAAAGGAATTTGAGTCTGAAATTACGCAACGTAGCTGTTAGGGTCACTTTTCCTGGGGTAACATGGGCGCCATTTGAACAGAAGAACAGGTTCTCTAGCAAAAGACGAGAAAGATCATCATGTGGCGTCTACAATGATAAATTTCATGAGGTTGGTTGGAACAGTGTATTAGTCTAAAAACCGTTTTAAGTAAATTTATCGATCCACCTTTCTGACACAAGTTAGCATAAAGTCCCTGATTATTGTCTTCGGTAGGCTATTGCTTTTCTGATGAATATCATTAATAGTAGTGAAAATGCAATTTGTAGGTGGTATGTCTAAGGAAGAAGAGATGATCACCGAGAGATGTGTATTATGTGTCTGGTGTTTTGGTAGTTGTTGCGTCTATCTATCTTCAGAGATTGTATAGTCATACACACTGCTCTCATTCTATGCTACTATTTGACTTGTGCCTGTTGGGTCATCTGTGCGGTTGTCAGACCCGCATCCCGCCGTAGTTCGTTTCGCCATCGCGACCGCTGCTAACAGGCTGTGTATGTGTTGGTTGGCCTTTCACCACGGCTTGTTCCAACGCGTCCTCATTTGCCGCAGTGAGGATTGGCTGACCCGATTTTTCTCAGCCATAGTGGTCTCCTGTCAAGAGGGTTCGTAAAACCAAATAAAGTCAGGCAAATTAATGTGGCAGTTCACTCAGTGGTCGGTGGACATACAGTCTTGGGATGCAGATTTGTCGGTAAAGTTTAGGACACTGCAGACCGCAAATTACCTAGAGACAGAGAAAAATTCAGTGCACAACCTCTCGTCAAAACGACGTAATGAGGCTTAAGCAATAGTTGTGCCACGTAGATACAGCTTCAGCAGAACCGATGAGATTCCGGTAAACTTAATAACCTGCTTCGAATAGGAACTACGATAAATCGGCGTCGGAGATAATGCTAAGGACCTCCTTCGGCAGAAAGAACCTCTCTGATCACTTCACATCAAAAAACTCATTCCCTCCTAAGAGACGAACAAAAGACCCTAAAATCAGACACTGAACTAGTGAATTCGTCTGCGCCCAAAGGCCAATCCTAAATAAGGTGGACTACCCAAGCAAACTCCAAATGCTTCTTAACGATCGAGAGTCCTACAATGTCAGCGACGCTGCCAGTCTAAAGTCACTACTAGCGGAGGTGAGCAGAACCCTGGCCAGGTTGAAGAAAGACAAAGTCATCACCGGTAAACACTGGTATATGGTGAAACCCAATGAAGTCGCTATGGCATGATTCTCCGGTCTTCCAATGATCCGCAAGCCTGAAGTATTCCTACGGCTAATCGTGTCCCTCCGAGGCGCACCCACATACGGGCTTGCCAACTGGTTATTCCAGAAGTTGAAATTCCCCACAGCAGGCTCACAAACGGCAGTTTACTCTATAAACCACAAGATCACCTATTTTAAGAAGGTGGGCTGTCCCTTTTACCATGTCCAGTTTAGTCGGCCAAACAAGGCGCTCCGTCCCCATGGACTGCCCAATCTCTGAGCTCATTGCCGAGGTGGTTCCGCATAGTTTCGAGAAACAACTGTTCGCCAGCCTCAGTTGGCTGTATGAAGGTTGGGCCAAATGTAAAATTTGGCAACCTGCGCCGGGTAGATGGGTCACGTCTTCAACTTTGACGTCGTTAAAATGGTGGGCCAAGGTGACGATCACAGGTCAAGGCGGATAAAAGAAGCTTGGATGTCCATCAACCGCTCAGTCTACCGCCAAATTAATATGCCTGTCAGACACATAATAAACATCTCGTGGTAAATGCGTCTTCTACTCTGTGCGTAAATTGCCGAATCCGTCAACCTCCTTTTTGCTGAAAAATTTGAATAATACTTCAAAAAAGCCTTTTCCTCTCTGCATTTCTCTCGAGCTTAGGTTTTTATGCAAGGGTTGATGATGCAATCGTTTAGGACCTAGGTATATTTAGGCTTTTTCTTGCACAGTTATGGAATTTTAGTTGATAGAGTCTGTTTGATCCTCGTGAATAGTGGTAGGACCTTAACGCTGATATCAAATAACTGTATGTGAACTTTTAACCTGAATTGATGGCACTAGCAATAGGAGCATGGAGGTGTACTGTTAATTGAACTAGAAGTACTACTGTTAACACGTCAGTAAGTATGATTAAACACCATTGGACGTGGAGTCGCACACAGACCGAAGGCATCCAATAGGCGTCATGTCATGTAACCATAGGATCCACTGCCACGCAAGGATCGTTTATCTAATCTGATGCAGCTGCGACTACGTTGGTGATACTGGAAGGCTGCTCCAGACGCTAATTGCCAAAATGCGATAGCAGTGCGGAAAATGACGCCAATTCTCAAGTCGCCATTTATTAAACGAGATGCGGCCACACATTGAAGTTTGCTGAGGCAGAAATTCTCGCAAGATGTGACAATATCATGATGCGAGACTAGCTTGAATCTTGGTTAACGGGCCACATATCTATTAACAAATGAAATATCCTCCCCAACCCCTAGGGGAAAGCGCAGGTGAAAATATAATTGAACGCCAATGCTGGCAAGGCAGGTGGCCGGCAACCTCCAACCGCCAACACGGAAGACACAATTTCATCAGCTATCGATCCGTAGGTCAACATCAAGGAAGTAGCGCAACAGAGGGCAGTCATCCTTGATGAAGGGAGCGCGTTAATTGTCCTAGGTAAACGACAGTTCGACCGTTGATTTCGATGAAGTCCACTGTATGCTCCACACCAGGTAGTACAGGAACGGTGACTTGCGCGTGAATGAGTTTTTAGTGATAGTAGCCTTGCGCTGCAGTTACCGCACTCTCTTCTTCTCCCCCAACTGAGCCCGGTGTCAAGACAGAGTCAAGAAGACCGGAGATGGGAGAGGGCGCAGGTGGCTGGCGCGGCTGGAGCCGACCCAGGGCGTACCACATCACCTGGCTCAAATCCCACAGCGTCAGTGCCATAAAAGCCACATTAAGAAGGAGCCATTGCAGCCTGACTCTCAGTCGGCAAGTCAGCCAAGCCAAACAAAACACACATTGGGCTGACCACGCTGTCCGATTTATTCCATCAGTTGGCAACCTTCAAGCCACGGATTTTAGCGCACCGTGATAGTTTTAAGCGCCTCAGATTGGTTATAGTAAGGAAAATGCACTGAGCTGTTGACCTCTCTCCCCACCCCTAAAGTCAGACCACAATCTGAGCCAGTCAGTTTTCTGTCGTAGGAGTGGGCGAATTGACTGACGGATCGAAGTGCCCGTCTTCGCGCGCCGCAGCACGACCTGGCCCCCATAACGCATACACCAGGATTTACTTACTAAGGGGATATGGAGGAGCTATCGCCGTCTGACTCCTAGTCCACTAGTCCGAGTCCTCTGACACACACAGCACATACACTGGGCCGACTTCGTGGTCTTGGTGTAAGGATCAGATTGGCTCCTTCCAAGTCATGGTTTCTAGGAAACCGTTATTTTATTAGGTACATTATGATAACTATGAGGGGTGTTGTCTATTTTATGAGTGTAGATGGTGTGTGCTGATGTGGCTTATCCTCCGGTGGTTTACCGCAGGTGGTCGTGGAGGAAGCATGTGTCCTAATAGGCCCATGCGGTGTGTAAATGTGCGGGAGCAATGAGGGCAGTGAAAGGTGGGCGCGTCGACTGCATGTCGGAGCCCCGGGCACTGGTTCACCAGCCTCGATGCAAAAGAATTTGCGGTGACCGACCGAGCCAATGCGTGAGTTGAAGTTGCGGGCGCATTGTGGGCAGAAGAAAGCGGTAGAGGCTAGGGGATGTCATTCATGTTAGTGGGGGATGGCGGTGGTGGTAAGAATGACAGGAGCGGAGAGTGTGCATGATGTATCGTTGTTGCCGGCATTTCGTTGAATTCCGCTGTCATGGATGCGCATGTGACCGAATAGGCCCATTCAATATAGAATGCGCGAGGACAGTGGAGGTGAAGATCTCTGCTTTGTGTTGGTGCTCCGCGCACTGGTTCACCGAAATGTTTGCCGCGACTCGCGAAATAGAAGTACTACTGTTAACACGTCAGTAAGTATGATTAAACAAAGGGAAGCTTCCGTAATTAATTCAAATATCAGGTGTACTCAACGTTCTAGACGTTCTCGTGGCTCATAAATCCCGGCATACTTTCATGCATAAAGACCAGGACAAGCTGAGCACAGGAAACGTAAGAAAGTCAAACAGACGTGTGGAGGTAGTCTTGGAAACATCCTGCATCAAGATGACGACGGGTGACACGTGCATCCATCAAAGCTCACAAAAATATGCCAGTAGGCTGAGTCACTGAGAAAGATAAAATCGATTTGTTCAATGCTGGCAAACTCAGCTGGTCATTTTAGATTTCTCTGTCAATGCTCGACATTAAATATCTATATCAAATGTATTGCAAATAGTGGGAACACTATTTATTCGGAGAAATTTGAAAAAAACTACAGACGTGCCTACATGAGCAAAACTGACAACTTGGAAGCCTGACTGGAACCAGAATTTTAAAAGCAGCAGTCCATATTTTTGCACATTCATAGCTCATCATTTTAGGTCGAGTTTTCAGATGCCAGCTCTGCCTACAGTTATCTAGGCATTCTCGTGGCTAAGCAAATTGTTCTCAGTATTACTCGAAAAACGGTTTCTTCTCGACGCCTTCCAAATGGGGCTTTACGGAACCGCTGTTGAAAACCTACAACACTTCTTTTCTACGACTTTTTAACTAAAAATAGAAGCAATAGGATATCGTATTCCCTTAAATGACCTTATTAGATCATACCTATCTGATCGAAAACATAAGGTTTTACTGCAGTCCGCATACTAAAAGTCCTACGCCGATTGTGAGTGGTGTCTTTCAAAGGTAGGGAAACGGTTATGTATTGGGTAGGTATTATCGTTCAGTTGAGAGATGGTGTTAAGTTAAGGGTAAGACGTATGACTGGTTTTGGTTTATTGTTTTTGATCATCTCATCTTCCTTAGACAAACCACCTACAAAATTGCATTTTCACTACTATTAATGATATTCGTCAGTAAAGCAATAGCCTACCGAAGGAAATAATCAGGAATTTTTACTAACTTATGTCAGAAAGGTGGATCGATAAATTTTACTTTAAAACGGTTTTTAGACTAATACACTGTTCCAACCAACCTCATGAAATTTATCATTGTAGACGCCGCATGATGATCTTTTCTCGTCTTCTTCTGTTCAAATGGCGCCCATGTTACCCAAAGAAAAGTGACCCTAACAGCTACGTTGCGTAATTTCAGACTCAAAACCCTTTCGATGGGCTGATGGAGGTCAACAATCGTTGCATTCTAGATTTCAAACATACTGGCCAGTAAATACAACCTATTCAGATTGACGGCTTGAAAAATTACCAACTTCCGGATCCTTTTGTATTCTTTTCCAGTATCAGGGATCTAAAACCGTAACGAGTAAATGTTTTCAAGCATATAATATCTCTAATAAAATGCATTTCAAGTAATTTGTAAATAGCGTAGCTTGTTTTCTCTTCTACCAACCACTATCGAGATATCATCAACTAGAGATCACTGACCTGTCATGCATTTCCTCGCATGAGTGCAAAAGTGGCAGTCTTTCGGATGCACTTCAACTAAGCTTATTGGCATGAATATAGGACATATCTTAGAATCGCATCCAGTAAGTTGATTTCATCGCTATGCAGGCACTCACCGTTATGGTGGTAAATAATAGCCTTCAGAGCCCAGATACACGTGTTTCGGCCGATATTCAGGCTGCATGGCAGTTCGAGGCACTCGTCGCAAACGACGATAAAACTAGCGGATGACAAAGTTTAATAGCAAAGAAAGTTACGTTCATAACTGTCCAGTGATTCTCGAACAGAACACGAGCAGAGTTCACTCATTGTTTGCCCGTTTGAACGAACCATAATTATGAGGGTCCTTTATCGGATCCAGCAGATTTAAAAGCAACGGGGATGATAATATAGAAAGTCAAGGGGCACTTAGTCCATAATTCCTACCTCCGACAATTTTTCTAGTTTCTTCAGTACGTCGTCGATTAAAACAACCATGGTTTTGGTCTGCTCCTACAGTCTGTGTTGCAGGAAAATCCTTCGTTTTCTATGGATAAAGACGCATGTTTTATTCCTGGAATCAATTTGTGCGAATCAGACAATAATGCATGCATAAAATCTAACGTAAGTGCTTAATTGTTCATTAGGAGTTTGTGAGTAGTTTTTAATCACGATAAGAAATTTTAGTTTTGCAAGCGTATCTACGGGTCACTGTAGCTTGATGACCTAGGATTATCACCAAAAACCAAAAGGTGAAAGATTACTCTGAGACTTAACCATTGAACTAACCCTTTACCCTCAAAACGAAGGCCTACAAAGTATTATAGACACAATTTTACGTACAGCATTGGCTTTGACCCTAACGGCTTTGAGATTTTCTAGGTACTGGGTTAGACGAATGAATAGGGTTGAGCTTTATTGTTGGCCTTAATCTTTTAATTTACTGTTTTGATCTCGGTTATGGTTTCTTCTGATAAAGAGCCACTACTCGTGTTACGGTTTGTGCTGAGTTTAGTTTTATTATTTTTTAACCGGATTTCAACCACACGCAATCAACATTTTTATTATACAGACTGCCGTCGAGACCACCGAAAATTCCTGGTGGAGTATTCTGGTTTTAAAGGCAAAGTTGAGGCTGAAGTGATTTTCATTGCTATTTGCTTCACACAAGTATCTTATTTGAGATCACTCAAACGGTGATCCGCTCAATTTCCTGAAATATTTTCCATGCATCTCATATGGAGAAACAAGACATTTTTCCCATACTCGTTCGTTACTCACGGGTGCATCAAAAAGAAATGTTTGCAAAACTTTCCTTCGATTTGCTTCGTGTCGCCACCGTCATTCGACTATGCTGTTTCAGACAGTACGCGCAAGAGAATCAAAACAGATTTCAGCGATTGTTAAATTATTCCACTGTCTTTTCTCAAATGCGTTATCAACTAATCATCATCAGTCCGAGTCTTATCACCGACCGTTTTAGAGCAAATTGTATTTGATACCCGGAACTATGGTCAGCGATTAAAACCTGTTAAGCCACTGGGTTTTGAACGGAAATCGTAACAGCCTCTCCAGTCAAAACTGATCAGTACACGTTTTCGACTAATGGTAGTATGAGCCAACCTTTTCGAACGTCAATGACACTACGAAAATCGTTTTGCAAATACAATCTGAACTTTTGCAAGTAGCAGACCGAAAACGGGTCAGATTTGGCACTGAGAATTTTCAAATTCAGCATATATTTTACATAAAAGGTAAGAATCATTTTAAACCATCGGAGGACGTTTTTAAGCTACAAAAATTCTGAAACCGAAAGAAATCAATTTAAATGGAGCTAACCATAATTTGGACAAAAATGCTGATTAAAAATTAAAAGAATCTGCCTTGACCACAGTCCGGATGTAGAAGGATCAGTATGCTCCAGATAGCCCATATTTTCCAAACACCTTATGAACTTGTTATTGATAGATTGCAATTTCCCTGAGGGTGGCGTAAGTAAGGTTTAATTTTATTATATAAAAATACACTTACTTTAATGCATAATATTAACCAAAAACTGTCCGTCTTTTTGCACTCTAACGTTGGCAGAACGAGTTTGTTTTAGATATGGCTTTATTATTCTCATCAACTTATTAAAATCTCTTACACTTTAGCATATTATGATAAACTTATTGTGGTAGATGCAGTTGCTCTTTTGGTCTATCCTACTCTGCGAGGATTTAAATAAGCGTACACTTCAACATAACCCCTTACCAAACTCAAAACTTACCCTAACTTAGCAGAAACGTAATGCAAGCCCTTAAACTAATCGAGGAGAAAACCAAGCCAAAATTATAACAGTATAAAAAATATAATAATCTCAACATTAACCCCAAACCCAGTCATATGACTAACCATCTAATCTCTAAACTGAAACAGACTACTTTACCAAAACCATAACCGTACACTCTCAACGTAACCCCATTAACCAAAACAAAACTAACCCAACACTAAAACTGTAACACAAGCCTTACTCTTGAGTGCAAAAGTGGCGGTCTTTCGGATGCAATTAACTGCTTATTGGTACTCTGAATATAGGGCAAATCTTTAGAAATTGCATCCGGTTAGTTGATTAATGTTATGGAGGCCGGCAGTTCGACCGTCGATTTCAACGGTCCACCGTATGCTCCACACCAGAGTGGTGCAGCGACGGTAACTTGCGCGAATTAAATTTGCGATGAGTAGCCTTGCGTTGCAGCTTCCGCACTCGCTCCTTCCCACCTGAGCCCGGTGTCAAGACAGAGTCAACAATACTGGAGATGGAGAGGGCGCTGGAGTGGCTAGCGCGGTCGGTCTTTCGGATGCAATTAACTATCTATTGGCTAAATATGGGGCATATCTTAGAATCGCATCCGGTAAGTTGATTAATGTTATGGAGGCACTAACCATACTGGTAGCGCAAATAATAGCTCAGAGCTCCAGACACGTGCTTCGCCAAAAGTGCGAGGCAATTGTCGCAAACGACGATAAAACTAGCAGTTTACAAGTTAAAAAATAGCAGAAGAAAGAAGGCGTTCACAACTATTCAGTGGTTCTGGGGGAACAGAACACGAGCAGAGGTTCAAGCTCATTGTTTGGGTTCTAAAAACTATCTTTACGGGGTTCCTTATCGGATCCAGAGGATTTTCGAAACAACGTGCTGTAATATTAAAGGCAAGGAGGCATCGAGTCCCTAATTCCTGCATCCCGCCACTTTTCTATTTTGCTTTCCGACGTCGTCGATTGAAAGAAATTTGTTTTGTCGTCACCATTTTTCGAAGGTGTGGGCAGCAACTTACAAGAAACCGACATACCGTCTCACTGCAAGCTTATGCTCGTATATGAACGATCCAAGCATCCGTCTAATAAAACTAATCCTTTCCTTCAATCTGACAATTCAATTTAATAAAAACCTTCCCCTTAAACTTATCTTTACCCAAATCCTAAAGCTAACCCTCACCTTAACCAATAAACTAACCCTAAATAAAGAAAATATGTCATATACGTGAATTAATTTAGTAAAAGCAGACGTTGGTCAAAATGCCTACGTTAACATGTGTAGAATGAGATTCATGGCATGTTCTTTCATGATCAAAGCAATTTTAACTAACATTGAAAACCTTACCATCAAACTAATCTGAATAGTAATCCTAACACCTAATCAGAACACCCAAAAAGTCCCAAAAACCCTAAACTATAAAATTAACCCTGAACCTAAAACGGTGTAAAACGCACACTTTAACTCAGAAATTCTGACGCTAGGGGGTGTCCATAACACTTACCATGAAACCCACATATGGACAACCACTCCAACCATAATCTTAACGGTTAACGGGCTGGCTAAAGTAATACAAAACTACGTTAACCCTTAACATAAAACACAGCACAAACACAAGCCAAAGCCAAAACATATAGCCAACCCTAGACGTAAAACCTACCCTAACACACAACCATGAATGCAAACGCTAACGCTTAACTGAAAACACAAAATAGTACATCCCTACTCAAAAGTAACAAGAACCCTTTACTATCTGGAAGAAAGCCCTAGCAAAAGACATAAGCGAAACCATTATCATAACTTCAAGCAGAACTCGTAGCCTTGAACTCCTGTTATATTATCACTCTTCTGATCTGGTGCTCAAAACTAACTCTCACTTAACTGGAACATACAACCCTATGCCTAATCGGTGAGAATTTACTATAAAATCATAAAAAGTAAATCAAACCATAAAGTGAAAAATCAACCCAAACGCAGTTATACGTCCAAACCCGTTTCCCTTTTAAAACAATTTCTAAAGTTAACCATCTTATTTACTGAAAGCAGAACCTACTCTTCAAATTAACCCTATAACAAAACGAATTTACCCTTTACTCAACCCAACCCGCAGATAAGTCAGATCTGAAACCCTTATTGGAAGAAACCCTAACCAAAAAAAACATAACAGTAAACCAAAACCATTAGGCCAACCGTAGTCCCAGCTCAGTCATGCACCTAACGTTACATTAAAACCATTTCTACACTGAACAAAAACACGTACCGTTACCAGCCGTACGCTTCAACGTTGCAAACCGAGCGAAAACTAACAAAAACTAGACCCAACCCAAACCCATAATACAAGCCCAAATCCTAATCAAGAAGAATCTCTTACCACAACCTCAATCGCAGGTCTTACACTGTACTTTTAACAGCATCTCTAAAATGAACCCTACTAGTTGCAAAAATCCTAACCATACACTTCAATGTTACCTTTAAAGCCAAAACCAAAACGAGACCCTTAATAAACCCAACTCAAAACGCAATGCAAGATAATTTCATAATTAGAAGGAACACTGCCCAAAAACATAAAAATAACCGTAATCATAATGCCTAGCAATAACATCAACCCCCAGTCTAATGTCTAGGTGTAGAATGAAACCATCTCTAAACTGAACCATGATATTAACCTAAACCAGAAACGTGCACATTGACGTAACCCTGAACGAAAACCAAATTAACTCTAACTAAACCCAGCGAAACCGTAACCCAAGCCAAAACCCTAATTGGAAGAAACCCTAACCAAATTACTAACAGAAAACTAAAATCATAAGGCCAACAGTAACGCCACCTTCAGTCATATGCCTAACCCGTTAACTTTAAATCATTTCTACACTGAACAATAATACGTACCAGAAACCAAAACCGTGCCCTTCAACGTAACTAAAAAGAAACGAAAAACTAACAATAACTAAACCCAACCAAAACCGTAACACAAGCCCAAATCCTAATCAAAAGAGCCTAACAAAGAACAAGGCGTATAATGAAAATGATAAGAGTCAGACACTCACTCCCAAAACCCATTCATATGTCAAAACCCGTGTGCCTTAAAACCATCTCTAAATTCAACCGTCTTACTTACCGAATGCTGAATCAGTACTCTACAAAACAAACCCTCAACTAAAACCAAATTAGCCATAGGTTTACCCAAAAACTCAAACCCTATTCGGAAAGACCCTAACAAAAACAATAACCGTAAAAACAAAAATTATAAAGCCACACTCGTAACACAACCACAGTCATAGGTCTTACCCATTAACTTAACAGCCTCTAAAATGAACCATAATAGTTGCAACAACCCTAATCATACACGTGTATCAGATTTAGTGCCAACGAGATGCTAAACTGTCCATCTACGCGTGTCCTCTACTCCCAGTCTGTGCACAATAGCCATGCTTTTGGCATACGGAGAAAGGGGCTGCTTGGATTGAAACAGTTTGGGAGAGTCGTGGCATTTTAAGATGGAAACATTGCAGCCTCCATTTCAAGAGGAAAACAGTGATTTCTCGCTAGTCAGCGGTGTTTTGATCCGCATCGTTTGGCGCACTGGACATACGCAAACACTTAAACGTATGTACGCAGTCTGTTCTCCGTCCCCAGGGACAAATAATTCCCCGAGCTGGTCAGTTCTCTGTTTCGGACATTGGTCCCAATGTCTGTTGGTACCAGAGAAACTGTCTTTCTGCTTCGCACACAGTGCTATTAGATGTATGGTCATCCTATTTATAATTTCATCCCCAAGCATGCCATCCTTTAACGATAATTTTGTTAAAAATAACATATTTAATGTCGAAAATTGACGGAAAAATTTAAAGTGACCAGCTCGGTTAGTCAAGATTGAATGGATCGGTTTTTTCTTCATTGATTACTTCAGCCTACTGAAAAATTTTGAATTCAAGGACCTAGGGCTTTATAAGTCTCGAGAAGGTCTAGATGCTCGTGAAAATATCACGTGGCCTTCTGTTTCAAACTTTTATTTGTAGCCAAGTCTCCAATTTTCCAGTTTTTGTTTTAATGTTGGCAAGTCTGCAATATTTGATTGATTTTCCTGAATTGACTGGCTTGGAGAGGAATGCGTGTATGGATATTATTTTCCAAAACCGCTTAAAGTCAGCCGTAGAGCGACCCATCCTCTAAGGTTATCTGAGGATATTTAGCCATTTGGCTTAAGATGTGCAAGACACTAAAAGTTGAATCACGGGCCTGCTCTTCTCTCAGTTGTGATTTGGGATATGATCTATGAAGTGAGTGTCAATAATGTTCAGATTACGGGACACGACTGTGTCGCTGTGCTTTGAAAGCTTAAACTGCATACACTACCGGTCACTAGGTTACTGTCTGAAATTGATCTAGGCTTTGAGGTTCAAGGCAGTGCTGGATGACAACCTAGCCTAAAATGAGCTGTAGACATCGTTTCATGGGAACTTTGCCACCCCTTGTTTGTGGTTTATTTATTCATGTCAAACGCTATTTCTTATTCTAATATTGTTCACGCTTTTAACCTCTGATGTCAAGGACACAGGTAAGTACACTGATTCTGAGCTATCGGATTCAACCTTTTATATAACAGATGGGGAAAGCCAGGAAGATATGATACACTAAATACGCATATAAGCTAAAAAGATAGAGAAGCAAACGATAAACTTCATCGTTTATGTTTTCCACCAGCACGAATAGTGCCTTCAGAATTGTGCCCTGCAAATTCCTTTTCGTAGTAATGCAAGCACCACATTTAGGTTTTAAGTGTATCCCAAAGAAAATAAGGCATGCCATCATCTCATTCCTAGCGAAAACCGAGTTGCATCTAAGTATCACCACAGTTATGCGTCTAAACCGTTTGCTTAACATCATTTCTAAACTGATTTAAAATAATTTTACAAACCACAACCGTAAACTTCAACGTTACCCCTAAAACCTACCGAACTCTTACCCTAACTAAACCCAACCAAAACCATAACACAAGCATAAAACCTAATCATATGAAACCCTTTACAAATATATAACAGCAAACCAAAGTCATAAGGCCAAAAATGACCCCAAACCCAGTCACTTGTTAACCCGTTACATTTAAAAGATCTCTAAACTGAGCCATAATACTTAAATAAACCATAAACTTACACTTACGTAACCCCTAAACGTGAAAGTTTGAGTCCGCTATCAAGCTTGAGAGACCCTCGGCGGCGAAGGACATCAACATCCTCGAAAAGGTCCGAAGGCGAGCAACCAAACTTGTCCTTGGACATGGCTCACTGCCTTATGAAACACGGCTGTCGAGTCTAAATCTCTTTCCCTTGCACTATAGACAGCTTTGGGGGGACCTGATACTAACATTGCACATACTACGCATCCAGGACTGTTGTCTCGTGCCAGGGGATTTCTTTGAGTTAGCAAAAACAACGAACTTGAGAGGTCATCCTCTCAAATTACGTGTGACTGGAGCAAGGCTAGACACTCGGAAGTACTTCTTCTCCAAAAGAGTAGTCGAAGCTTGGAATAGTTATCCTCTGGATGTTGTAATGTCGGACTCCTTGGAGGTTTTTAAGCGAAAGTTAGATAGATATAATGGTGTGAGCTACAACACTAACGGAAAGCTGCAAGTGTGACGTCAGAAAGTAAGGCATTTATGATACTACTAGTTATATTAAAGTAACATTTCCTTGTTTGCTATTTTTCGTTCGAGGGGCTTGCATTCTCCCATTATTCCCATGCTGGAGTCCTCGAGGTCTTCGATGCTTAACTTATTTTACTGTGACACCGTGAGTATTCGCATCAGCTGGACCTGGCGACCATCGTCCATGAGGTGTATGAACGTAATCCCTGGTTTGAACCGCAATGGACCGAGGATGATCTAGACATCTATTTCAGCCTTTGAAATCCTCAACGGACGCTGCAATCGAGCAATGGAGCATCATGTGACCTCCGAAAATGCCCCCGTTGAACCCCCTCCCAAAGGCAGTTTTTCTCCTAAATATCACCAGAGTTTTTTCACTGTCTGCTCTTTTTCAACTTTGTTCCACTATGTTGGCCTCGCCAACATATCGAGATACTATTTTTTTTGATACCACAACTGGCATGTACAAATAGGGAATTCAAAGGTGACTCACCTACATCTCCCTCAAATATACTGATACTGATACTGAATACCCAAAAAAATAACAGTTAACAAAAATCCCCAGGACAACCTTAACCACAACCTCAATCATACGTCCATCCCAAACTGAACCAAAATACTTTTTAAAACCATAATCGTACACTTCAACGTAACCCCTAACGCAAAATCAAATCTTACGCTAAACGTAACTACAAAAGTAGCCCTAACCGAAACCCTAACATTTACCCTGGGTGTTTCCCTAACCACAGCCGTAAGTCAAGCTTTTGATTCTATTTCGTTTAATGTCGGAAAAGTGTAGACCAAATTACATCATCAAACTCAATAGTAGCTAACGCATTTGAGCAATGCAAGTGCTACTAGAAATACATTTTCAATTTCAGTTATTGATCGATCTGCTGAATTCTGTTTTGATTCTGTTTCGCTTGCTGTCTGAAACAGCGTAGGCGAATGACGCCGGTGACTAGACGCAAAGCATATGCAAATGGTTTGCAAAACATTTCTAATTGGGTGCAACGGTGTAGGTAAGGGACACATTTAATGATCATCTCGAAGAGATCCATGGAAAAGTTTTCAGCAAATTTTGCAGACCACCTTCTGGGTGATTTTAAAAAAAATACCTCTGAGAATCAAATGACAAATAAAATCATCCCATCTTAACTATGCTTTTAGAAAACCAGAATAACCACCAGGAAATTTGGCGAAGGGCATGAGGGTTGTCTGGATATCAAAAACTGTAATGCGTGTGATTGTTAGCAGGGGTTTTGTGGCGGCGTGCGTTCAACACCTGGAGTTGACGAGGAAAGACTGACGTCTTCTGACAACATAGTGCTTGCTTCGCTCATTCGAATAACACAGCCAGCCTCAGCTGTGGTGTGGACGCGTTTGCGTCGACCTCGGATAAATGCGCGCTGGCCCGCAGGAGATAATCGAAAGGTTTCTTCTATTTTTAATATATCATTTGTGTGAGAATCAACCTTGAAATTGATCTATTCTCCCCTCTACCTTTCAGGATGGGTGTCTTCTGCCTTCTTTTCCAGATGCATATTTGCACGACCAATTTGTCTCGCTCCACGCAGGTAACTGAATAGAGAAACTTTAGTTTGGTCACCAACGGCAGTCGGTCTTACCTCCCCAACCCTAGTTGCTGCAAGTTGGCAACAGATATGCACCAGTTCGTAATGGATAAAAACAATCTGCTGGCTGTCTTTTGACGTTTCTTTTTTGATTTACTTGCTGTGTCTCCTAGAATAGGCCTTCTGAGAAATGAAACATTCAATACTGCAGTTGCTAAGGTAGTCTTTATGGAATGCTCCCTAACATTGTAGAGGATCAATCTCTCTGGAAAGCCATTTTTTGCATTGTTCTGCAGCTGTGGAAGTCTGCTTAAACAGCTTCTTTAACTGATATTCAAAATGTAAGGTGATCGATTAACATGCACAGATAGGACATAGGATTGGTACTGAGAACCTGTTAATGACTTTGATTTCCTAGGGCAACGTCAAACTGTAAAAACTCTACGTACGATAATTATTACAACTTAAGCTTGGTTATCGATGGCTTTTTATATTGGGGAAGTAAGTTTGAAGGCAACCAGGCCCCATACCACATCGCTCGTCATGTAGTATGAAAGAAAACATTTAAATGTTTCAATTCAACCGTCTATTCAAATGCTGTCGTCCATGTGTCCCATATCATTATGGGCCTGTAGCATACCGGTAGCGGCCAATCCAGACAAACCTAACTCGACCAATTATCTTCAAGGCTGGTGCGTGCACGAACTAACTGGATGCGATGTGACGACTTCCCACTGGCTGCTGGCGTGTCCTCTTCTAGCATCTAATTTGTCCAACCCTTTCTCCAATAGTTTTTGCACAGAATACACTGTCCTCCTAGCTATTTTACTAATTTCTTCTTTTCACAGCGGACCCGGGCGAAACAGTGCATTGTCTAGGGTCTTCCCTAATAACGTAGCTGCTGTGATGTGCCAGGGACAGTGTTTGGTGCGATAGTTTGTTTAACGTGAATGTAGACCTTCAGTGAATTAATCGCACTCTTTCTTCATTCATATAAACCCATCGTCAGGACAGAGTTCAGAACACAAAGCTACGGTAATAGACCAAGTGCTACAGAGAGCTTATTAGCATATCTACGCGTGTCACTCACACCTAGTCCGTGCACAATGGCTACGTTTTATCATAGGAAGAAAGGTGTGGCTAAGATTCAAATAAACATTAATTTATCGCAAGTCGGCGGCCTTTTTGAGCCATACTGGGACATACTCACACACGTTAACGTATGTACTGTAAGAAATAAACGCCATTTGTTATTTTAACTTCCACCGGATTTTCTCATCCCTCAATCTACGGTTAGCTACCGCCATGAGTCCTTTCTATCGTGTCTGTTGCAACAGTGGAGAAAATGCCTGTAAAAAGGTTCGTGGTACAACAGCCGTTAAGCCGGATGTTGCATGATCATTATGCTGTCCGATAGCCCATGTTTTTAAACACCTTTTGAACTTGTTGTTGATAGATTGTAAGTTCCCTGAGGAGTTGCCTAAAGCAAGGAAAAATTCTCTCACTAAAAATACACGAAATTTAATGCAAAATATTAACGATAATCTGCCTCGTCTTCCGCACTCCTTACGCTGGCAGAACGAGTTTATTTAGTTATGACTTTATCATTCTCATCCAATTATTCAAATATCTTGCACTTAATTTATAAGGCTAAACTTATTGCGCTAGATGTAGTTGATCTTTTGACCTATTCTGCTCTAAGAGCTTTATATAAGTCTAAACTTTTAACTTAACCCTACACCAAAACCAAAGCTAACCCTAACTTTACCTTACTACACTTAAAACTTGT
>WEDG01008719.1:0-17201 GCA_017591395.1 Schistocephalus solidus | reverse complement strand
CTGAAATGGTATGCAAAATATGCAGGAACGACTCAGCTGTTCGGAGATGTAGAAGGTCCTGGAAACTTCAGATCTTCACAGAGCATCCTCCGCAAAATTGATATTTAGTAAGTAATCTTCAACACCGTGAAGAGTTTCAGAAAATCATCTGGACGCTTGATTACTTTTCTTAGGTCTAATGACGCACGAGGCACTTTCAGATGAATCCTGAAACTGCCTATCAGACGATTGCTAGCACAGCTATCTTACTCCAGAGGTCCTGATGTTCCTGACCCATATCACAAACAAAAATAGAAAAAGATTTATCCTTTTCAAATTTTATGAGTACTTTAAATCTAGAAAACCTGCTACTCGAGTGAAAAGATACAGTCACCAGCTGCTCTACCTCCTGCTACGCGTCTAATCAACCGCTATCTGTTTCCTTTTCAAAGGTACATCTGAGAGCGGTAACGTTTACATATTCTGATTGATTGCTGAAGGATGCAAACTTTTTATCCCAGAATCTTGTTTACGATGCAGAATAGAAACCTATAGCACAAACGGGTGAATTTGGGTCTTAATGAGACTTATTTTAATGAGCTGAAATAGCTATTAATCAAATAAATTTCATTATCCGTATCTTGTGCTACTTGAGTTGGGGTGAGTTCTCTTGGTCACCTACCATGGCATAACTTTTGTAAGCTTCATAATAGGAAATTTCTCATTTTAACTGTTTCTTTATGTTTTGATCGTGGTCTCCGACGATAACAACAACGTATGCCCTAGGGATGCTGTAGTACAGCAGATTAGGCACAGGGACGGTGAACAGCGTGTGAATGCATTTATAATGATAGTCGTGTTGCGCAGGATTTACCGCACTCTTTCCCTGGCCCACCTTAGCCCGGTGTCAAGGGGACCGGAGGCGAGGCCAGATGTAGGTGTTTTGACACCTAGAAATGCCACTGTACCCCCATGAGTGGCATTTGCTGTGGGGGTACATCCCCAATAGCACCTTCCTTATCCCGATCTGGGCTTTGTGTTGGTCCATTTCCTCTACCGCGTAGCCCGCTGTATGGACTATCTGACAAAAATATGGCATGTAAATACCCCAGCCCGAGTTCAAGGTCGGCCACGTTCACACACCCCTTTTCCTTTGACGGATATTCCCAGAGTCTTATCTGAGATAACATAAAAATTACAACATAAATCCTAAATTTCTAACATTATTCTATTGTTTGCTGTTTATAGAAGTTTTTAGCTTCTTGAAGGCTCCACACCTTTCTAATTTTAGTTCACATCTAGTACGACCTTTTTCTGTATTCCAAATAGTACTCTCTTCAGTTCTGTTTGATTTTTTTATTACTATAAAACTGCCTTTTTTGCTCTTAACAGTTTTGTTATCTGTACTTATCCACGAGAGTTAGCAGAACTTAAATCATAAGCTGAAAAATATCTTTCAAGGATTCGCTGCTGCCAGAAGAACAGAAGTATCTTTCGATTTAGGAAGACTGAAAACAATTTGCTCTCAACCTTTTTTCCTCCCCCGAGAGTCACTGAATAGTTTTAGCGTGGACTGACTAATCTGCAGTGACCCTCTGGGATTTCCGAGATTTCTATTTGCACGCTAAGTAACATATTGCGCTCAAAAACGACCTCTAAGCATAAATGCGAAGAATAAACACTAAAGGTATAAAATTACTTCCTTTTCTTTCCAATTTTTAGTTTATCCACTAAACATTTACTCGCATAATTTTTTATCATAGCTATCAGAGCGCATTTTCCTGTTGTTTTTAGGCTATGTGTAGCTTAGTAGAAGGGGTTGTTTCTGTAAGTACTCGAAGTCCTTTGGAAACAGGTTTTTTAAAAGGTACATTTTGTAATCACGTCCTCCACTGCGGACAAGCAAGTTAGTAACCGCTATTCACGCGATACTTGTAATTAGACTATAAATTCCCACACTGGCTGATGGTATCAAACGTAGTACGCCGAGCGTTGTAGCATAGGGTAAAATGTCTAATTTACTACTGAATCGAAAGTCTTGCTTCTTTGACAGACGTGGACTTCTGGGACTTCCACACACCGTGAGAGTAAACAGTTGAAGGTGCGTAAATCTCCCGTCAAATTAATTTGGACGGATTATCCTAATCTGTAAAACTAAATTATCTGTCTCTCGCCGTTCGCAAAAATATAAAGCGACGGGCACCTAGCAACACGGCATGTTTCCCAAACTAAACTTTCGTAATCTTTTTAGACTGATGGAGCTTCTAGCTGACAATTCTTGAGGTAAATCCTTCGCTAAGAGTGTTAAACTACCTTTATTGTTTATATAAAGTGCGAGGATTTCGATGGTATTAGCCATAGTAATTAGAGTTATGAATTTTTTCTCCGTCAGTTTTCTTGTTGTAAGAGTCAAGCTCTTTAGGTGTATTCATTTTTCCTTCTCAAAATGAGTTCTTGGTACTCTACGATGTCTTTGCAAGAGTATCATGTCTTTTGAAATGTTACCATGTTTTAATCAGAATAATTTCAATCACTCGCGTGAAACGGCACAAACGGAATAAATGGAAAAATCAGAACGGATGAGTACCCTATAATTAGGCATTATTCATCTAACAATTGACGTATGGGAGTTAAAAATGAAAAACAGAACACTACTGAGATGTAGATTTATCAGGTGAATAATGTAGCTTGACATTCTCCTCGGCTAAAAAAATGGGCAGGGGTGTTGAAAAATGTAGTTAAGTGTGCGCAAGTGACCATCTTTAAACTTCTCTGTTACGAGGGCAGTATGAATGAACGCATTGCTGTTGTTTGGTCAATGTCTGACAAGTAAGCTTATGAACATCGTCTTCGCTATGGGCACTATCACGTGTCGTGGCATCCTGTTTGTCAATTGAAATGGCGTTGATTTCCTGTTCAGTGTTGGGAGGGTTGTCAGGGGAAAACAGACTGGAATTTTTAAGGAAGGGTGTGACCGTCTCCCGATGATTATCACCGACATCTTTTTCCTCTCTGGGAGCAAGCCGTCTAAAAAATATGGTTTCCTCTCTGTCATCACGGAATCGTACATCAGGATATTGAGGGCTGCACTGGAGTAAGTTAATCTGCTCAACGAGCGGATCATACTTAGACTGTTGGACCCCCTTCTTTAACAGGACTCGGCTAGGAGAGGTAAACCACATAGAGAGTGCTTCCAGTGGTTGACCTCCGATTATAGATGAACATTCTTTCATGTGGTGTCGCATTAGTATTGGTACACTAAATTGACCTGATTAAGTGTAAGGCATCCAGCAGAACGGATTCCCAGTGCGTGATAGGCAGACTGAGATTTAAAAGCAAGTAAAATAGTCTTCCATAAAGTTTGATTTAACCGCTCGACCTCGCCGTTTCCTTGGGGATTGTACAGTTGTCCTACTAGTCGCCATTCACTTACCGTTGAGCAATTTTTGAACGTAATTTGGTCTGAATGACGATCCACGATCGCTGTAGATGTACGAAAAAGTACCGATTATGTAGAAGGGTTGGCATAAACATCTAATAACAGTTTCGGTAGACTGATTGGAAAAGGCAAATGCGAATGGAAAACGTTAATATTCAGCAGATAGCGATTGCGGGTCACCGACGGAAGTGTACCTTTGACAACTGGTGGAATACTTGGATGGCTCTGATAAGTTGGACTTGTGCTTAAGAGAAGAAACTGGGTTTGATTTCACTACAGGTTTGACATCTAGAGACGCAATTACGAATCTTTTCCATCTAAAAGGAAAGATTCCTGGCCCAAACGAAATGCAATAGTCAAGAGACAACAGGATGACAAGGAAACTCATGTAGTTCTTTCAGCTTAACATTTGTTAGCAAGGCCCCACAACAATACAAGAAAGTGTATCCGTCGCATGGTTTTCTTTACCAGGTCGGTAAGCGGAATCGAATCTAAACGGCGACAACTCCAACCTCCAGCGTTCGGTCTTTTCATTCTTCACGTTACCCGTTTGTTGATAACCGTAGATAAAAGCAACAGACCACCGATCTTTTATATTGGTTTAAAATGATAACGGAGAGGAAAGAGCTTCCATTTGCGTATGGATTCCATTACGGCGTACGTTTTTTTCGATTGCAGAATGGTTTCATTCATTTGGTGATATAGTACGCGAAAAGAATGCGACTGGTTGACCATTCTGGTTAAATGTGACAGCAATTGCGACGTCTGAGGCATCGGTTTCGGAAATTACCGAAGCATTATACTGAGCGGTAGCGATTGCGGCTTTCTCAAGTTCTTCCTTAAGTACCTCAAATGTTTCTAGTACTCCTTATGCTAGAGGGAAAGTTTTATTGTGAATGAGTAAATGAATCTTATCTGAAAAATGATCTATCCATTGTAAATATTATGCAAACAATCCCACGGTCCGTTGCTTTGTAGGACCAATTTCACGCAAGGGTTTTAGGTAATCTGGACCCGGTCTAATATTGCCATTGGACACTTCGTAACCAATAGGTTTGATTTGCTGAGAAGATATGACACTTCGCTTCGTCGAAATGTAGTCCGTATATTTCGTGTACGTTGATGAATTTTTGAAGGTTTGAATCGTGTTCCGTGAGGCCGTTTCCACAAATGGTGATATTGTCTACGTGAACAAAAATATCCATCAGGTGTTCACCCAAAATTGTGTCGTCAATGGTTCTTTGGAAACACGCAACACCATTGGTCACATCAGGCCGGGTTCGACTAAATTTATACAAACGTCCACAAGCTTCAAAAGCAGTGTATGATCTTTCGTCTGTCCGAATAAGTATCTGGTAATAGGCACTTGAGATTAAAAGAAAAGGACTTTTTTGTTTCGTGATGCCATGCACGCCTTCTGGAAGAGCCCGTTCTTACCGCATCATTCGCATAACACGTCGCGTGCGGGACACTTTGAACGAGAGTGTTTGTCCTTCCCACAAAACAACCGCTTGTTATCGGATAAGGTGGACGCAACAATGTCAGGTGATTTTTCAGGACTGTATGGGATTTCGCACATCTCAGTAGTGGCAGTGATTGAAACGGTCGGAGGGTTTTGATAAGATACTGTCTTTCGGTCAATTCTAGTGATCTCGCCTGATCGAAAGCAGTTTGAATGTTTAAAGTTTTCTGCTACAACAGTTTCTGCCGAATCTGATTTGTTGAAAGGCCACTTATGAAGGCGTCTCTGATGGCATCATCACAGCATTGTTCTGCCATACGGGTGACAAGCCACACCGTCTGACCCTCGTGAG
This sequence comes from Schistocephalus solidus, assembly GCA_017591395.1. NCBI lineage: Eukaryota > Metazoa > Platyhelminthes > Cestoda > Diphyllobothriidea > Diphyllobothriidae > Schistocephalus > Schistocephalus solidus. The sequence goes on along the minus strand of WEDG01008719.1, from coordinate 11,969 downwards.
ATGGCGCCACCTGTGGACACAGCTGCACAAAAGGCATTTGAGCTTAAGCCTATGGGGTGATCGTGTGTTAAGGTGTGCCCGCAAGTTAGTACCGTTGCCACGGCCTTCGACGTACAGAGGCTCCAAAAAAAGGGGCAATAGTGGTATCTACAGTCTTCTGCTAACACCGTTCGTCGGATATCACCGATCCTTTCAAACATTAGTCAAGAAGTAGGCATATGTCCCTATGCATGTAGTGAAGTACAGAAAGCAACCGACTTTAATATAATATTGTTGTCGTAAACAGCAGTTTATTTAACTGGAGTCCATTTTGATCTGCCCACTTTTGCCTTCGCTATTTGAATAAAGTACGTTTCCGGAAACATGAGTAGTGCAAGCTCAAAGTCATAAGATTCCCGTAATTGGTCACAGCCGAACCCTACTACACCGACATAAGAATGCGAGATCAGGGTAAGTTCGGGGCAGAAGATGCGGAAGTGTGTGCAAGGTGGGAAGAACGAATGAAAATTACTATGTCACGCGAAAGCCTAGATATTGCTTAATTCCCTTCGGCGTACTAAAAGACTGCTAACACCGTTTCTCATTCCCTCTCTTGTTTTTTTCTCATTTTATTTATACCTGATGTTGATTGGAATAATCATGGTAAAAAATTTAATCCGTATGTTTTGCTTTATTTTTTTGGTACCATCACCCAACTTTTCTTCAGGTGTATTTTACCGTCTATATTTTGGCAAGTGATTTATGACTGATAAATCACCATGATCACATTCCTTTTTATTATAAAAGTGTTATTTGAAGCGATTTACCAGAATATTTTACTGCCGCTGACAATGTGGGTCTCGCTGATCGTAATCCCACTAACTATGGAAAATGTGAGAAATGCGATCTCATGCCCCAGCAAGTAATAATCATGCCGCAAACATTGAAGGTCCATGCGCCTTCGTCGCCTCCAAATAATAGGGCTTCACTTTGAATTTTAAATAGTGTCTTCTATCAGTCAAATGTTTTGAACCGATAGATAAAGGTACTTATTTAAGTATATTTAACCTCATTTCCCGATGACCTCATTCGGCTATATTTCGTCATTTTGTAGGAATATCGTCTATCACAAGTTATTTTTCAAATTTTTAACAATTTTCATTGTCTAACGGACAGCTGAGTAGCAGGCCTGTATTGTTTTAAAGATAGCTTACGACGCTGATAAATAAGTATATTTTTATACACTGATTTTTTTGAAATTTTTCGCTATTCCGCAGCGCGCAAATCTACCTTTAGCATTTAATAGCAGTCCGTTTTTGAACTCGCGCGTAAATGACTGCATGTTTAACTTGCTGCTATGCTTCAACTGTTAAATTCCTCTCATCATTAGTACAGAAAATCGCAAGTGGGTCGTATTTTGAGTACAAGTTCAGGACATTCTGTTAGGTTACTGCGATCTTACAGAATGCCGTTTTAATCGCTTGGTGAACCTAACGTGCTGGTCTATGAGAAAATTTGAATATTTCGCCCCGAAGGTAGCTCTTTACTTGACCGTAGACGGGTCAGTTCTGAACGCTTTTCTATTAGTGAACATTTTACGTTTTTTTCAAAAAGGGTAATTTTTCTAAATGTTTACATGCTGAATTTTCCTATAAAGTTCATGCCTATAGCATGAAATCTTCGCAGCTTCTGCTTTATCACAACCCTATTCTATGAAATTTACCATTGAGGCCCGAATTGCGATGCGTTTTTTTGTAGCTGTCAAATTCCGTCTGAGTCCTCAGAACGTAATTGTTTGTGGCACAGTGCTTCAATTATGCGTTCCCGAGTGTCAATCTGACAATCGGGAATTTCAGTCAAAAGGACCAACAGTCTGGAAATTGACCATGCTCCTTGCTTAAGGCCTCGGTTGTGTCATTCAGCACACCTTTTTAGAAAAGCGGTTGACAGAGAGGGACCAATCCACATTTTTCAGGTAGGTTGAGCTATTTAGTGGTTCGGAGGTCCCGTCGTTTAGGAGAACTACACCAGTTGCCGTTCTGTCATCAAGAACCTCCCAGTTTTCATGCTAACTTCAAGGGCTCTATTATTAGAGTCTTGTACTGGTCCATTTTTGCGGTGCTTTCCTTCAGTAACTGGCGATACTTGTTTTTTTACATCGATGGATTGCGAATTTTTCACCGCGAGCCGAAGTGTTTCAGGCCTTTACTGTTGCAAATCTGCATGTCTTTAGCTACTTAAGCATAATCGGGCACTACGCAGCCCACACCTATGATAAGAGACTGGCATCAAATCGAGGGAGCCAGCCATAGGGACACGAACTGTACCTAAGTGGTAAACTTTGCGTTTTGAGTATCTATTATACCTTTGTGCAAGTGTCTCTGAAGATCGATTCAATAACAAACCCAGAGAAGCGTGTATATGTATATTCGCTCAGGAATGCGCTCACACCGATATAATTGGCATCCCGAAGCAATCAAGCTTAGTAGGGGGTCACGAACAGGCAACCAGCTACCAGGCTGGAGTTGGCCAAGCTTTAATTGCAGCGAGGAGAGACAACAGAAAATGCGGGTGGATTGATACAGTCTGTCAGGCCATTCGACTGCCTGTGAGGGCTCCAGATTGCGGCCTAAGACACAACGGGGCAAACATGTTCCGTAACTTAATCGGTGAGCACCACTTCATCATTGATATTCTCGATCAAAACCGACAGGACTAGCCCGTGGCTCATTGGTAAAGCGTTCGACTCAATAACCAAATGATCCCGGGTTCAAATCCCAGGTGATCCATACCGCTAGATTTACCAAGGCAAGACGAAAACTTTTTACCCCCTTGTCGTACTTGAATACATAGACCTTTGTTTAGAAAACGCTTTTATCGTTCGACTGTCAGTCCTCTCGGCAAGTAAAAAGAGTTTCAATGGGGTCAATTATACATATTTGACCTTCTTGCTGAAGTGACAATGCAGAAACTTGAATCTACAGCTCTTCCATTAGTTAATCCTAAGTTAATTCTACGTTATGTAGACGACAAATTTATTGTCGTTAAAAAGGACCATCTGGAAACGCCCCACAACATTCTCAGTCAACCATTCAGGGAATTAAATTAACACTCGAAAAATAAGGTGACATAAACCCATTTCTGGATTTTCTCGTACAGTGGAAGACTAACGGAACTGTACACATATCCGTTTACTACAAGGACCTGTGTGGACGTAATTCTGCACACTAACAGCAACCGCTTAATCTCTCAGAAGTAGGGCATCGTCAACAGTCTGATAAATCGAGGAAAAACATTGTTCTAACTGAAACACTTACCGCGTCTAGCTAAACTACGTGCTTGAATTATTTTCTCATGATGGTTACTCTAGAGATTTCGCAGGTCATTGCATGAAATAAGAAGCGTCTAAAGAAAAGGAACTAGATAGTTCCCATGAGGCACCCAAAGCAAATATTTGTCGAGGCCTTCTGTAAACTAGGAAAATGTCTGTTCTCGTTGAAAGGCACTAGAGGAAACGCGTAATGGAAGTGGCATACAGACTGATGACTACGCACCCAGACCGTGTGCCCCAAGGATAAGGTTGGCTATCTTGATAAGAAGTTAGTCTTCTAAACAATTCCATGCGATGCTGCATATTGTGGCCAATCGGGAAAATCTGCCCCTACGCGCATCCGGCAATTACAAGATGAGATCTTATGTCTCAAGTGGCATTGCATACTAAAGATACTGGGCACACCGCCTAGGACAAAACTCACATAATTCGTTCGACCCACTTATAAAAAACTCGGCGGCCTTGGTGGGATTCGAACCCATGCCAGCAAGGGGAAGACTTTAGTGCAGCCAACGCCCTAGCTAACTGAGCTACGAGGCCACCACCAGGAACCTTGCGTTTTATCACACTTGGGTCAAGTGACTCTCGGCTCCCGATGGGGGCCTCGTAGCTCAGTTAGCTAGAGCTTTGGCTGTACTAAAGCCTTCCCCCTTGCTGGCGGGTTCGAATCCCATCCAGGCCTCCGAGCTTTTCACAAGTTGGTCAAATGAATTATTCAAATCTGCCAAAATCCTCTAATAAAACTCGCGTAGTTGGTGTCTATCGCTCCAAAAAGGCCGAGAGTTTCTCGATGCCATGCGCCCCGATTAATCATACATCAATCGGCACATCGAGTTGTATTCTTGGAATATTGAGTTAGAAAGGTTACTTGGGAAAGATGCAATCAGTGCTGAATATTGTCAGCAAGTTATCGCGTGAAGTCACCGAAAAGGACAGTACATAAATGTCAAAACATATCACGGATACTGAAAACTTTCCTAGGTCTTAATCCCTTTTACTACGTGTATATATTAAATTATGGGCTTGTTTTCAATTAAGGTTTCTGTGATGGTAATTAACGTCCACGTTCGATTACTGGCTTGCCATTTAAACCTAAATCCTATTCAGTGTGGATGCAACCCCTTGTCTAATGTTTCCTATGACACAACTCTTTGCATCAATCTTTGGGTAATCTAGAGTATTTAAGGCGGTGCTACGTTAATATAAATACTTAGTAACTGCGTATTGGTCAGTTGATCGAAATTGAGCAATTTACACTGTTTTTGCACTTTTGGAATTCGAATCCCAACAAACGGCGAGTGAGGATCTGCAAGAAAGTAGGTGGGGAATCCCTGGTCAAAATCTATTTTGTACAGTCTTTACAAAGTGCACCGTTAATACTACCACACTGCTTTTCATTTTCCAAAGACCTGTTGAAAATTTTCATGTTGCGTAGCTTTACCGGCAGCCTATTGACATGCTTATATCGTTCTTTTCTGTTTTTGAGGGATCAAAGCCTGGAATAGCATCGCTGGAGCTTTTAATTCCAGTGCTAGAACATGGCCCTGTGACGTTGCCGTATTGCTTACCACAGTCTTAGTCAAATTTCTTACTCAACCATGTGCTATTCAGTACGAACAAACGCTTTTTATTTCAAGGTGGCCACGTGCTTTTGGTCAACTAGATGATATCTCAGCACCTGATGAACCGTAGAAACTTCTGATCATCAGTCACGCAAACTTAAGCGCGTGTATTCACTGTATGCAGAGAACTGCGTCGCTACAATTGCCAGCCTTTTTGAGGAATAGTAAAATATGCTTCTTTTCTAGGCAGCATCAAACTAATGACAACTCTTTGCGATGGAATACCAACTGTCAGATGTGCTTAGCCCCCTATGCATATGTCGTGAGAGGAAGGGATCTTTTCAACCGCTATGTTCATTTTATATCCTCACCGCAGTCTAGGAAGCAACAGAGCCCGTATAATGTTGCGGGGATTAGAATGAAATATGAAATACTGCAGTAAATCTGATTGCACATGCCGTTGCGGTTTACGTTTAGTTGCAACCTCGTAACGGAAATAGGTGTCAGCACAAGCTAAATTAAATTCACTCCCGATGCCGTCAAGGAATAGTGACAGGATGCGACCCCGCCGCTCTTGCCACTGACCCAATACCGACCGGCAGGCCAAAAATAGTCAAGGTTAATGAGTTTAGTCACTAATGGCAACCTGATTTTTGGGCTAACGTCACCTGTCGTCACTTGTTGTCCCTGCGCAAACATGATTAGATCATTCAAATAAATTTCGAAATGCGACTTTGTTTAGAATTATCTGATTTAACCTAGGTTCTTGCTAGCTGTATCCTCATTTTTGATTTCGCTGTCTGTCATTCATGCACGCGACGTCAGTTAGCTGCAGGTCACCAAAAATAGCAGCAACGTGGGTGTACTGTTGGCTTCCAAATATAGGGTAGACTAAGACGCGACCACTGACTTGCTACAAGGTGCGACTCTTGGTATGAATTCTGAAAAATCGGAAAGTAAACCTACGAGGAGTGGAGGTTTTGTGCAGTCATGCCTTTTCATGTGACTTCTGTCTCTTCATTGGTTGATGCAGGTTACATGCACTCCCACATCCAGAAGTGTCTGTTGTGCCTGTGAATGAGCGCAAACTCAGCGCTGCGAACTATGTAAAACCACCCTCCGCCTCCTATCACAACATAGTTTACTTCTGTTGCATAAAAGCTTGGAAGGCTCATATGCTTCAAATGCCCAAGCCATGGAGCCCACTTCATATATATATATATATATATATATATATATATATGGATATATATATATATATGAAATAGAACCGACAAAGGGAGACCGGGAATGGCCATTTCTGGCTTAGTTAGCCGTCATAGTCAGTCATACCCAATCCCAAGTGTGGCACACCTGGGATTCGAACCCGCGACCTTTGGTATTTGAGTCGAACGCTCTACCATTTGAGCCACGGGCTCGTTGTTTTGTCGGTTGTGATCGGGAATATGATGATAGTGTGGGGCTCACCGATCTGCTTAAGAACATGCATGTTCCGTTGTGCCCTGGAGCTCAGACTAGAGTACTCGCAGGCAGTCGCATAGCGACGTGTAGCATATTTGAACCGACAAAGACAAGGGGAGACTGGAATGGCCATTTCTGGCTTATTAGCCGTCATCAGCCAGTCATACCCAATCCCAAGTGTGGAACACCTGGGATATGTACCCGAATGCAACCGACAATAACAACGAGCCCGTGGCTCAATGGTAGAGCGTTCGACTCAATTACCAAAGGTCGCGGGTTTGAATCCCAGGTGTGCCACACTTGGGATTAGGGTATGACTGGCGATACGGCTAATAAGCCAGAAATGGCCATTACCGTCTCCCCTTGTCTTTGTCGGTTCATCATATGCTACACGTCGCTATGCGACCGCCTGCGAGAGCTCTAGTCTGAGCTCCAGGGCACAACGGAACATACATGTTCCTTAAGCAGATCGGTCAGCCCCACACTAGCATCATATTCCCGATCACAACCGAAAATACAACGAGCCCGTGGCTCAATGGTAGAGCGTTCGACTCAAATACCAAAGGTCGCGGGTTTGAATCCCAGGTGTGCCACACTTGGGATTGGGTATGACTGGCTGATGACGGCTAATAAGCCAGAAATGGCCATTACCGTCTCCCTTGTCTTTGTCGGTTCAATTTCATCATATGCTACACGTCGCTATGCGACTGCCTGCGAGTACTCTAGTCTGAGCTCCAGGGCACAACGGAACATACATGTTCCTTAAGCAGATCGGTGAGCCACACACTATCATCATATTCCCGATCGCAACCGACAAAGCAACGAGCCCGTTGCTCAATGGTAGAGCGTTCGACTCAAATACCAAAGGTCGCGGGTTCGAATCCCAGGTGTGCCACACTTGGGATTGGGTATGACTGGCTGATGACGGCTAATAAGCCAGAAATGGCCATTCCGGTCTCCCTTGTCTTTGTCGGTTCCACATTATTAACATATGCTACACGTCGTTATGCGACTGCCTGTGAGTACTCTAGTCTGAGTTCCAGGGCACAACGGAACATAAATGTTCCTTAAGCAGATCGGTGAGCCACACACTATCATCATATTCCCGATCGCAACCGACAAAGCAACGAGCCCGTGGCTCAATGGTAGAGCGTTCGACTCAAATACCAAAGGTCGTGGGTTCGAATCCCAGGTGTTCCACACTTGGGATTGGGTATGACTGGCTGATGACGGCTAATAAGCCAGAAATGGCCATTCCGGTCTCCCATGTCTTTGTCGGTTCCACATTATTAACATATGCTACACGTCGCTATGCGACTGCCTGTGAGTACTCTAGTCTGAGTTCCAGGGCACAACGGAACATAAATGTTCCTTTAGCAGATCGGTGAGCCACACACTATCATCATATTCCCGATCGCAACCGACAAAGCAACGAGCCCGTGGCTCAATGGTAGAGCGTTCGACTCAAATACCAAAGGTCGTGGGTTCGAATCCCAGGTGTTCCACACTTGGGATTGGGTATGACTGGCTGATGACGGCTAGTAAGCCAGAAATGGCCATTCCGGTCTCCCTTGTCTTTGTCGGTTCCACATTATTAACATATGCTACACGTCGTTATGCGACTGCCTGTGAGTACTCTAGTCTGAGTTCCAGGGCACAACGGAACATAAATGTTCCTTTAGCAGATCGGTGAGCCACACACTATCATCATATTCCCGATCGCAACCGACAAAGCAACGAGCCCGTGGCTCAATGGTAGAGCGTTCGACTCAAATACCAAAGGTCGCGGGTTCGAATCCCAGGTGTTCCACACTTGGGATTGGGTATGACTGGCTGATGACGGCTAGTAAGCCAGAAATGGCCATTCCGGTCTCCCCTTGTCTTTTGTCGGTTCCACATTATTAACATATGCTACACGTCGCTATGCGACTGCCTGTGAGTACTCTAGTCTGAGTTCCAGGGCACAACGGAAAATAAATGTTCCTGTAGCAGATCGGTGAGCCACACACTATCATCATATTCCCGATCGCAACCGACAAAGCAACGAGCCCGTGGCTCAATGGTAGAGCGTTCGACTCAAATACCAAAGGTCGCGGGTTCGAATCCCAGGTGTGCCACACTTGGGATTGGGTATGACTGGTTGATGACGGCTAGTAAGCCAGAAATGGCCATTCCGGTCTCCCTTGTCTTTGTCGGTTCCACATTACTAATATATATATATATATATATATATATATATATATATTTGAATGGATTCTATCCTGTCGTACTATCAGTCTGTTGTAGTCAGGTGATGTGATGCAATTCTATCCACATATTTCTCTGTGTGCTGTTGTGGTTTGGTTTTGAACTAATACGCACTGACTTCGCGCGTTTTTAGATTGATGTCAGCAGGGCAGAAGGTAGGTGATTGGTTAATCTGCCAACGTCAGACTACGCCCTCAAAAATAATCGAAATCACCCTTTGGCATTGCCAGCCATCCTCAACTATTATTAATTGTTTTTGCTGCAGCATTTCGTGCTCCACTCTTCAGAGAAAATCACGTAGGTGTAGTCTTGTCAACAACATTTTTGATCAACATTCAGCAGCTCGTGTCCTCAATGATGTCGTATTCACACAGAGGTCAACCGGCTAGTCATTTATGGAGAATAATGACACCACCTCTCTCCTGCTGACTGTTTGCGCAGTTATTTCTATTTTGAAAGTCGTTTTGTGGCGTAAAGAAAGTCGACTCATTGTGTAAGTGATTACTATTGGAGATAGGTTACCCATAGTGGCTATCAACACTGACTGTATTGACTTTTTTCCGTCGTCAGCCAAGTGCTGGCGTACCTGAGCCTTGAACCATCGTTCAATAAAAGTAGATCGGTGTACACCACTTTCTTTTGACTTTTAACTGGGGTTCTGAGTGTTCAGCGTTTTGTGTCCATCGGTTTTCCCACTTAAGCTGCCGGCTCCGTTTTCTCTCGATTGAGGTCGGGAAAATGCATTCACTTGAGCGGTTTTTACCCATCTACGTTAATTTAGAATTTGTTCAAACTTCAGATGTACCAGCTTTTTGAATTGGGATATCATTGATGGATGGCTGTTCCTAAATCCGAACAATGGCTAGTCAAATGTCACCAATCCTCGCTGTGTGGACTACTAATTTTTGTATGTACGCTATAGCATCGATGGAACTTGGGAACCAGCGATGTGTGTTTCTCATCAAACCTTAGGCATCGTATTCAGTCGTCATTGGTTGAATGGTAATATTAGGAAGGGCTGGGTCATTATTTATGAAAACCTGGAATTGCGAAGGTGACCTGCCCATTAACTTGGCTTATGGAAATCCTGATTCTCAGAAACTGAAATAGTGGTGTACCTTTTTTACTTAAAAGTGTGCTATCTAAAGCACGGCTACTCTGCAACATGTAAGTTAGGTCGTGTTGTTGGCCCTTCCATCATCAAAGTCCTTATTCGCAACATATTACTTCGACAAAAAATTGCTTCCCTCGGCGCTAATAGCTTTCCGCAGATTCAATAGATGTCAACGTATTATACCTTACCTACCTCCCAAAGACCGGGTTCAGCTGTGATTACAGCGATTGCGTGAGGCATCTTAGTGAAAGGATGGTGTTCTCCAGTTCCTGGAGGGGACGGTGAGCGTCTCCATCTCTCTGGCACATTTCGAAGTCTCCAGGATTGTGCAGGAATACTGTCATAGCTTGTAACCTTTTCACAGTTCAGTAGATTGACTGATAGGTACCCATCACAACTGAAGGTACAACTGCTGCACAGTTCGTGGTTGCTTATGCTTCAGGCACTAGGGTCAGCTTATTTCACAGCTCTGCTCTGCTGAAGACCGTAGTGAGGATGACTTACGGCCGCTTCGACAGGACGCGGGAACAGGAACCGCCCGCAAAATATGTGGCCTTGCGCCAAATTCAAAGAAATTAAGTTATGTATTAAGGTGAAGGCTGGAGTTGGGGTCGGGGTCAGGACTATGTTAAAGGTTAAGGCTTAAATTAATGTTAACCGTAGGGTTTAAGTTCACGATAGGGCCAGAGTTAAGATTAAGGTTAAAGTTTAGTTTTACGTTAGGGCTAACACGCGGGAATATCTACTCTTCCGGAAGTGTATCGTAAGGACACCCGTTTTATTTGGGTGGGGCGTTTCTTCTCCCAGGCGGCCATATAATTTTTCCTTTCGATGGCCGTTCCGCCATCCGCTGCCTATTTGCGTGTTGGTGCACACATTTAGGCCGTGACAAAAACTCAATTCCGATTGTGCGATTAAGCATCTGTTGCTTACTGTTGTAAATACTGGCCACCGAGTGAGCAGAAGTCAGTTTTTTGTGTATATTAGTAATTTCCGTGGTCTGTCGTTATAAGGGCCCATCGCATCAGACCATGATTTACTACTAGTCTACTGCCACCTTAGCTGCTAGCGGTTAGCGTAGTAACGTAACAGAGCCTATTTTCACTATAGACTGCCCGATTTAGTTAACTCAGGTGCGTCTACGACCCCGCTTTTTCGCAATATAGTTGATACAAGCTCGGTGCATTCTTGGACTTCTGAGAATCCTATAGAAGACATTGGCGAAATATTGCTTTCGAAATCGCCATATTAAATCTAGACAGTTACAGAAGCTAACCTTATCTCCATTGGAAAAACTCACATGACCTTCGTGTATGGGCCGATTTTCATCGACGCTTTCTCCAAAAATACGAAAATAAAAACTACTTGGAGTAAAATCGCCAAATCCGCCAGATTTACAGTGCATGTGAGGGACGCATGGTCTGCGGAAGCGCACAGTGGATTTGTAACTCGACTGCTCTCTCAAGCAATCGTATTTATTTGGTTGTGAGGATGGTGATCATTGCCAATGATGAAAACCTGTAGAAAGAGAACGGATTTTCAATCCGTCTTTTAGCAGCAAATCTTGTAAATTTAAGTGTTTCCCTCACGTGATTATTATTTCATCCTGAACATTTTCTTCGGTCTTAGCATATGTTTACTTCCTTCAGCCTAAATTTCGCTGTTAACAGAGCTGCGTTTGTGAGACATGGGGTGGTTACTCCCAAAATGTAAAATGACCTCGGAGTAGGTATCTTTACGATCGACTGAGGTATGTAGTGTCCCGTCTGTCTTGCTATGTACGAGGACATCTAAGAAAGGGAGTTGTTCATCAACTTCTGTTTCGAGGGTGAATTGAATTCCTGGGAACGTGGAGTTTAGGTTTTTGTGAAGTGGTTCAAGTTGATCGTTTTTGACGATAACTAATGTATCGTCCTCGTAGCGTAGCCACAAGCTCGGTTGAATTCTGGGGAGAGCTGTAGCCTCTAATTTCTGCATCACAGCCTCCGTGGAGGCGACGATCTCTGCTGTGTGTTGGTGCTCCAGGGTGCTACGGGTGCTCGCTGACAGGGAGGTCAAAAACGACGCTACAAGAACACTTTGAAGAAATCGCTGAAGCAACTGCAAATCAACCAAGCGACCTGGGAAGACCTCGCCCAGGATAGACTGGCATGGAGAAGATCTGTGAAGACTGGTGCAACAATCTATGAGGCCAACCGGAACGCCGCCGCCAAGGCCAAAAGTGCGGCACGAAAGTCACCAGCACCCCGGACCAACACCGCAAATGCCCAGGCCC
>WEDG01008713.1:0-15505 GCA_017591395.1 Schistocephalus solidus | reverse complement strand
AGCAAAGGATGGACGCAATAGGTAAAATTACATCTAAAATATTATATTTTCGATTCACTGACCTGACTAATTCAGACATTTTTGAAAAATAAATCGTTTTCAATAAGTTCTCAAATTTTTGCGGAGAAGTATTTGCATGCCAGTTGGTTTCTGGCAAATTAAGATCCTTACGATTATTTCGACATCAAACTGAGCTTCTGCAACTTTTTCAAGGACTTCACAGAGCTGGCTTTCATTACCAGAATAACAAGGAGGATTATAAGCACAGCCAATTGTGGCATTTTTCTTGTGCATAAGGATGACTGAAGCAAAATACGTATTTCCGGAAAAACAAGAAATTCTTCGATCGTAGGGGATGCGCCGGAGAAGATGTAATGTAAAGAATACTTTGGTGGAATGAAATCAAGGAGGCCTTCTGTTAGGCCTTGAAATCTATCGTGGAAAACTTTTGGATGATTATTTGTAAAAAGCTTGGCCAATCCAGAGTGCTTGTAAAATTATTTTATAATTCTTTTTCAATGTGAGCAAAGTCGAAATAAGTTTGTGTAATTTCTGGCTTTACAGAGGAGGAGACTGGAAAACAACAATGAATTAATGCGTGAGCACTTTTAAAAACGTTTTGATGGAAATTCATAAGCAAAGGATGTACGCAATTAGTAAAAAATTAAATATAAATACTACCTTTTCTAATTACTGAGCTGACTAATTGAGACATGTTGGAAAAATAAATAGTTGTCAGCGAGTTCTTAAATTTTGACGGAGAATTATTTGCATGCAAGACAATTTCTGGCAAATTAAAATCTCCTACGATTATTTTGACATCAAACGGAGCTCCTGTAACGTTTTCAAAGAGTTCACAGAGCTGGCTTGCATTGCCGAAATAACAAGGATTATTAAAGACACAGCTAATTATAGCTTTTTCGTGTGCGGGAGGATAACTGGAACGGAACAAGTATTTCTGGAAAAATAATAAATGCTTAGATCGTAGGGGGAAGTTACAAAAGACCATCAAATGTAAAGAAGACAATGACCACCACATTTTCAGCGCTGTGTTGTCGATATAAAGTAAATTATCTAAAGCGAGCGTCGAGTCTGCATTTAGAGGATTAAACCCGAGATTCTGTGATGCACAAAATAGTTGGGTCAAACTCAAAAGCTACAGTTCTTAGCTCAGTCATCTTTATCACGACTGACCTCACGTTGAGTGAAACTATACTGAGAATATTTGTGGAACATGGGATACGCTCATTAGTGTTTGTAAAAAAGGAAGATTTGGTGGTGGGGAAGTAAACTGCAGGGAAGAAGGAGTGGGCGGAAAATAAAATTGCTGCGGTCTACAATTTTCTAAGCTGTTACTGTTCAATAAATTAGGTGTATTGTAGCGAAACATATTTGGGTGGCATACTTTGAGAGGAAGGCTATTTTCTGCGTTAGCAAAAACATGGGAAGGCCTAAAAAAGGTTTTATAGGAATTTTCGAATAATATGGGGAGAGGACAAAAAGATTCGAAAATGGAGCAAACGGTTTTGTAAAACTGTTATCATAAGGGGTACAGTTAATGAATTGGGAATATGGGAAGTTTTTGGGTGGGGATAATTGCGTAGGAAATTTTGTGTATGAATAGTCGATGCTGGAGAGTTAGAAGGTGTTCCAACTGTTATGAAATTCTTCTATTAGGAGCATACTTAGACATGCCCGGGGCATTGATAAGTTTATTAGATTGAACAGCTGAGACCGGAGTGGATGCCGTGCAATGGGAACGAGACGGACTTAACCCAGTTTTTTGAGCTAATTTACCAGTAGGAATACAAGGAAAACTACTTTGAAATGGAGAAGCAGTCGTTCTTGGCACTTTAGACGGAGGCACTGACATTCAGGGTGGGCTTCCGACATTAGTTGAAAGCTATTGGGTTTGAAATTCCTTTTCGCGAGGTAGAAGGCGTTAATGGATTTTTTGAAAGAAAAGTGGGATTTGAAGTTAAGGGGGTTGTTGAATCGGATAACAGAAGAGATTTCTTAACCGTATCGTTGTGGTTTGCATAGCCATGGCCGGACTTATGGATAATAGACTAAGAAGCCGAAGATCCATGGGAGAGGGCAGACCCATTTCTTCGCTCCATCGGTGTAACTTCCCGATAAAGGACAAATTTTGCAAATTGTAGATAACGAAAAATGTGACCACGTTGTGCAAAGATGCAGTCCACCTCAATTGGTGAATTAAGGGTAACTAATACTGGTGGATTTTGCTACGTGAAGAGAGGCGTTTGGCCTCCACTATTTTGTAGTTGAACCGCACGAATACAGGTTGTCTACGGCACATTCTATAGGTCGTCTGTTTCTGGAAGCATTTTTTAAAAGAACATTATCATCTCTTTTCTGTCGGTCTAATGTTTCACTGGCAAAAAAATAGATGAGAAAGTCCAGACGCTGACATTCCTGAGAGGGTAAAGCAGAGATTTCACCGTCGAATAAGTTCCTTAGTTTAGGGAGAACTGATCCAAACTTTAACGTAAGGTCATTGCAATTTTGTAAGGTGGACAACTCAAGCTGCTCATCTTTAACAACTGGTTCCATATGCAGAGCACTGCTGTGACTACTAGATGCCACCAAGCAACGCTTTGGTTCAGCGGCTGAGAGCTAGCGACGAGCTGAGATTTTGGTTCTCATTTTTGCTAAGAGGAGGCTGTAACTTGTTTAAACTTTGGAAAAATCGGGCAAATGATTTTCTGTGACAGTCTAACAGATCTTGCGATCGAATTTCAGTGATAATTTAATGGTTGGCAAAATATAAAACAGTTCGAGTACGATAGGATGCACAAAATAAGAATCGCGGAATACAATTGAGCAATCAGCAGGCAAAACTAGCAAAACTCAAAAGGAGAATGACAAATGATAAAAACAAATAGACTAGGTCGGAACACACGGTAATTTTTTCAAAAAACAAATTCTGAAGGAATTTTTTTAGTCATAAACAGTTCATTTTATTCCTTTGACCCACTTGTGAAAAGCTCGGTGGCCTCGGTTGGATTCGAACCCACGCTAGCAAGGAGAAGGCTTTAGTACAGCCAATGCTCTAGCCAACTGAGCTACGAAGCCCCACCGGGAGCCGTGAGTTTAATCAAACTTGGGTCAAGTTACCCGCCCCGCCAACAGCAATGTATGGAATCCACCAATTCTGATACAGTAAGCCCACTGCCCAAGCAGGATTTCCTAAGCAATCAACCTAGAATGCACCAGATGACAACCAGGCACACTTAATTAGTAGGGGATTTTGGGAGAGTTGAATAATTAATTGGAGCCACTTGTGAAAAACTCGGTGGCCTCTGTGTGATTTGAACCCACGCCAGCAAGGGGAAGGCTTTAGAACAACTAACACTAGCCAACTGAGCTACGAAGCCCCACCGGGAGCCGTGAGTTTAATTACACACTTTCACAAGTGTATCAAATGAATTATTCAAATCTGCCAAAATTCTCTACTAATTAATTGTGTCTGGTTGTTATCTGGTGGATTCTAGATTGGTTGCTTAGGAAATCCTGCTTGGGCAGTCGGCTTACTTGCTGCAAGCACTGCAACGGCTTCCTAGGCATAAGTTTCATTTTCCCTAGATAACTTTCAAAGGGAAATAAGAAAAAGTATCAAGCAGACCATGTCGTTCGACATCGTCCGCTTAGTGAACAACGCTGTGAACATTGTACACCATTTAAGACCTACCATATAATAAACAGTATTTCTCAACAAATATTTTGAACAAATGCTAAGTGGACGGTACCCATTTTCGAGACGAATGGGGCCGAACTAGACAGCGTATGGGTGTGAATAGTATCAGAAAGTGCTTCCAATATTTCTTTAGAAGAATACCCTGAGGGCAACTTCACCTGGGTAAAGCAGGAACTGACGCAGTTCCACTCCCTTCCACGTTTCTTAATCGCTAAGAGACCTTGCACGCTGCGAAAATTGGCGCGGCAGTTACGCATTAAGGGCTTTTAATCTGTCATTAACAATGCTTGCAGCTTCATTGGAGAGTCTGTTAGCATTTTTTCATGGGCTTCTTGGCCACAAGTTAAGGAGCCTACGCATAACACCAAGATAAACTAAATTTAAAGGACCTAAAGGAAAAGAACCAAGCCAGCATTGGTGAGGTGCCAATGCGGTGGCAGTCATCAGCGGTGGAAACGAAATCCTTATACACCCTGAGACGCTCAGACACGCTTTCGTAAACTACTTTATCTACATACTCACCCTTAACACAGCACCGATCACAGCCGTAATGGGCATTAACATTCTTAATCTGTTTAATAAAGGCCCTGACTAGAGACTCAAAAATTGTAGCGGTAGATTGTTTGTATTGATTATGGGAGCAGTAGCCGTCACAGCATATGTTGAGACAGGGTGCTGGTGGAGGATGGCGATAAGGGATCGAGATCACCGTTGATCATGTTAATCAACACGCCGGGTGGGGCAGATGTGGACGAGGATGCCTCCATTATTGTTGTCCAGGTTCTTCATTTTAATCAAAGATCTCCAATAAGACTGATACGCGCAGAAATTTTCACTGAGACCAAGGGCACGTTTGGGGCCGTTTAGTGTTGGCATTGCCGGGTTTGGCATCTAGAATTTACGAGCTTTGTATTTGGCTTTGGTGGTGGGGATGCGGTTGGATTCGTAGATCGCAGCTCCTGTCTTCACTGTCCTTCTCTAGGTCTAATTGGTCTGAGCAAGGTCCTCCCAGTTTGCCGGCGTGGTCTGTATTTGCTTCAAGGAAGTCTTCAATGTCCTTGCAGCGACGCAAGGGTACCCGGGGTTACATCTCCATATAATAGTCTTTTGGGTAATCGCTTGTATTCATTTTCACGAGATGGCCGCTCCAGCGCAGTTGAAAATGTCTCAGCAGGGTGTCGATCCTGATGAGGCCTGTTCTTTCCAGCCCTTCCACGTCCCTGACCCGTTCCTGCCATCGCAGCTTTAAAATCGGCCAAAGAAAGCGGAGATAGAAGTTTTCAAACTTCTGTGCCTGCTTCTGGTACACCGTTCTGTTCTCCACAACATACAGCAGCGTCGGCAACATAACCGCTTTTTACATCTTAAACTTGGTACTGAGGGGGGGAGACCCTGACGATTCAAGACGATTTTCTGCAGGCGGCGAAGGCTTGGCTGACGTTGAGATCCCGTGGGCAAACTCATCCTGGGCTTTGCTGCTGAAGGAGAGGTTGATGCCTAGATTGGTGAAGCAGTCAATGGCTTGCAGTTAGGAGCCCTTTACGTTGATGCAACGTATATTGTAGGCAGCTTTGGGAGGTGGCTGGTGCACGACCACCGTTTTCTCCGTGTTAGGAAATAAATAGATATTTCGTTTCAGTATACGTAAGAGCACTGTCATTAGGAAAATAATATGAGGAATACGCAAACGTGTACAGTTATTAATTTAGGAATAGTAGGTCAGATTCTTCGCAACGCAAAATTACATAAATCAGGGAGGTAAAACACTCAACTAAAAAGAGCAGACAGTGGAAAAATCCATGGGCGGAAATCCATGCGGAAAAGATGAATGTTGAATGGGGTTTGAGGCTTTTGAAGGAGAAAAACTTTCGCCCTTGGGAGAAAACTTTTCGCGTGAGGTAGGATGGTCGTGCTAATGACAACATATGAGAGTTCAAACAGACCATCTTTAGGGGGGAATTATGAAGCATCAGGGTTGAAATTTCACCGACGTATCAATGCAGGTGTGATCACAATAGGTAGCGAATAGATATCGAAGCAATTGTTATGGATTTTAGGTAGAGGAAACCATCAAGGGCATCATTAGTATATTCAGGGTTGAAATTAAGAATGGACCGTAGCTCTCGAAGGTCATACTCGAACGGCCCGAGATGCGACCATGATTCTCCGTTGATGATTGCTGGGACCACCAACAAGGCCGAAAAAACAGAGGGATGCGTCGCGATCGTTCACAGCAGGGAGAAGGTTAACGGCCACGAAGGCCATCACCCTAAGACGTGGTAGATGCGATGGCTGTTGAAATTCTAGCAGCTTGCATAGAGTAAAAAAGAGGAGAACCTGAAGACTGAGGAAACCAATGGTATCGTTTAAATTTCATAATGATGATTGAAATCAAGGGGGGTGAAATACGGCTGTGAAAATCGTCTCAAACGAAGACAATATCAATGAATTAAGAAACAAGTCCATCCAGGAGAACCACCTCAGATTCCAGGAGGTCACCTTTCAAAGTTCAAAAGTTGTTTGTTTGGAAAAGAAACGGTCAATAATGACCATATATCTACGGAGGTAAACTGCTTACGTAAATTAGCTTCGAATACCGCTAGTGTACAGTATAAGATTATTGCAATGGAAAGCGTATTTGGCGTAAAAAAACGAGAACGGCTAGATTTAGACTGAAGAGACGATGGAGTGATAGCACAGGAATTAAGAGTGCCATAAGGTCGATCTACTGGACTGAGGGCGTTAATTCGCGGAAGATTAGGGTAAGAATTGATACGAACCAGGAAACAGAGACTGCCTTCGAGTCAGTTCGAAATTCTCGTAGGGGGCGGCTAATAGTTTCATGCTCCCTTGCATGTCCCCCTTCTGCCATTGATTTGAGTGTGATCGTTGGCAAAGGGAAGTTCGTGGATAGTCGTTGTTGATACATATGTCTGGAAGTGCATCCGCCAACGACTGAGTAGTTGGCCGTCCATCCTGTAGGTGATGCAGACTCCGTGGCGTTCGTCACGGAAGGGGCCCATTTGCATGGCAGAGAACATATGACGGAAGAGGTCTGGATTAGTTTAAATTCCGTGGTCACTTCGAATGCCTCTGAGATGGCTCCGTTGTCCGTGACGTACAGCATCATGCCATCGTGAAAGTTACGCTCTATGTGAGTAAATCGCTTTGGACAGCCGAATTTCTGGATTATTTTGCCCAGTCCCTCATGATTCACTGTGTCAAAGACATTCGTCAGATTGAAGAAGGTAGAATAGAGGTATATCAACATCTCCTGACACTTCTCTTATAACTGGTATGCAGCGAAGATCATGTCGGTAGTGCCAAGATGACTGCGAAAACTGCACTGTTTTTCGGATGAGGTCTTTGTTCAAGATGGCTTTTGAGATGATTGAGGAGAACGTGGAAGATGATTTTCTCAGTGGTGTTGAGCGGCGAGATTCCTATGTGGTTTTCGTAGTGTTGGCGGTACTCTTTTATCTTGTAGAGAGGGACGAAAATGCCGTCCTTGAAATCCTAGAGACCTGTTATTTGCGCCACATCTCCTGAAAGAGCGCTGCTATATGATTCAAGAGTTGGCCACTACCGTGCTTGTAAATCTCGGCAGGGATCTCCTCTGATCGGGGTGCTTTCCCCTGGAGAGTTGCGGCACAATCTTAATCGTTTCTTAGAGAGAGGGTGGGAGATCAAAGTTGGCATAGGTCTCCACTTGGGGCAGTCGGTCGATGATGGCGTCAGAGATGGTGGTGGGGTGGCTGAGGACGCTTTTGAAATGATTTGCCTAGCGCTTCAGCATAAGCGCCTTCTCAGTGAGTAGGCTTCTTCAGTCAGTGCTGAAAATAGGAGCAGCTCCTTCGGCTGTGGAACTGTAGACAGTCCTGTTCGCAGTGACGAAGCTCTTCCATTCGTAGCAGTTGGCGTAATCTTTGATCTCGTCGGCCTTGCTATTCATCGAGGTGTCCTGCGTTTACCGCAGCCGCTGGTTAGGAGCACAATCGACGGGTCCCAGATTAAATGATTAAATCCGAGAGCCTGTCTTACGGGAATCCTGTTAATGGGGGTTTTATGGGTGAGCAATAGAAAAAAAAGCACGAAAAATGGTAAAAGTAAATTAAAAACTGAAATTTATAAAAAAACATAAAAGTTTAATTGAGGTGAAAATAACCCGTGCAAAATGAAAAAAAAGGGTAGGCACCCAATGAAATGAAAGCTTTGTAAATAATTATCCTCATTGAAAGCTCTGTAAATAATTGTCCCCATTTTCACCATTGAAAGCTCTGTAAATAATTGTCCCCACTGTCCCACGGTCAACCCGGTGAACTTTAGCTTTACAAGACAACCTACTGTAAGGTTTAACGTAGCAAAAACAAAAGCTTTTTTATTGGGACCCGCCTATTGTGCTTCCAACGAAGAGCTACTTTGTTTGCGTCGGTAGGGCAGTCGACGTAGCCCGCTGGCTCTTCTCGGTGAGTAGATTGCTGATGGCTGGGTCACTGTCATCAAAACAGTCCTGGTGCTGACGACTTGCGAAGCAGAGGACATTCAGTGCGGTGAATTGGATTATGCCCTACAGTTGACGCCATCGGTTCTCCGGGGAGGCGGCCCTGTCTACGACTAGAAGGCTGGCCAGTCGCTCAGCCAGCATTCCAATCAAGGCAGCATAGTCTGTGCCAACGTGGGCATTGAAAATCTAGGACAATGAACTTATCTGCCTTCGACACAAACACCAGGATTACGTGCAAATCCTCATATAATTTGTTTTTTGGCCTCGTTGGGGAAAGTCATCGAGGGGCGTAGTCACTGAGGATACTGGTGAATTCGTCTCCCCAATGTGGCAGATGAAAGCTTACCAGTTGATCACTGATACTCTGCGCGCCAGTTCTCGAGCGACTAGCGCTGTACTCCATTCCGGTCAACTGATCATCGGATTGTCTTGAAGCGGAAGATCCTTTTGGGCTGCTAGACGGAGCGGACTCACCAAGCAGCCCAAAGCGTACGGCGAGGGGATGGAAACGGTGGTTGTTGCTGTTTGCTGATGTTTTTCAACTGCATTTTTTGCAGTCTGTGAGCAATTTTCTGCTGCAAGAGTCGTGAGACTCAGCATTTATTTGGGGCACCTTTTCGAGCTCCAGCTCCCGCGAGAGGGTAGGCAGTGCTGTCCCTAAATAGTGCTGCCTAGTTATCCCACACGGCTGCCAAACTTCACTATGGGTCACGGATGGGTTTAATGAGAGAAAGAACCGAGTGGCCTGGGTCGCCTCCGTGGTTTCATTTCGCCCTCGTCGTAGGAATTTTCTTTTTAGAATTTATATTTGGTTAGCGCCGGGAAGGCACTGTGAAAACATAGGTTAGTAACGAAATAATATTATGACAATGTGTGCAGATAAAATGTAGAAATGTTTATTAATGTAGGTAGAAGTATTCCTGTTAGGAAAATAGTTAGCGATGTTTTGAAATTAATTGTAAAATAGAAAATAGGGTGACAAACTCCTACCTTGAAAATGGAGGCAGAGTTCAATAGGCCTACATTTTCGAATAGAGGGTAGGGAAAAAAACTGCTTAGGAAAATAAGATAAGGTGGTAGAGTAGGCTACTACTGCAGTAGCATTTCTCAATGAGATAATGAAACGTCGATTGGTTCGTTCTTGATCCCTATGGCGCATGAAACAAATTTCGTGAAAAGGTGGTAGTAAACTTGAGGCCTCAGTACCTTAGGATCCATAATTGAATTCTGATGATGGTCATATCCAATGATTCGGTAGCACTTTATAATGACTGGTGGTATAAGGAAACATCAGGGTTCATAAAGGACTCGAGGAAGACAAAAAGTAGTTTCAAGTAGGTCACTTAAATTCCCGATGGTCCTTTTTTCGAATCATAGAGAAAGCTGCTCGGAAAAGATGAAGAAAGTAAAAGGTTAATAGAATCAGTGTTAAGATAAACGACCTTATTTCAATTGGCATCTTAATCCAACGAAAGGTATACCTAGAAGCAAAGAATAGAGAGCGTTTAGATATGGAGGATGCAGAAGGAGATATAATTAATGCAGAATGTTTTAGGTTATAAGGAAGACAAACGGGAGTAATGAGAGAAAGCTCGGGGAGATTTGAGCAAGTATTTAGTCTAAAAATTAGACAAAAGCCTGCTTCCAGTCTCCTGGCCCAAAGAAATTGTAGCTAATTCAGCTGGCATCTAGTTGGGTAGGAAATATTTGAAAGAGTAGGATACTGGATTATTTTGAAATGCCTTTTGAAATTTTCAATTTTTGAGTGGCTAGAATCATTCATTAAACCGAATAAAGGGCAGCGAAATTCAAAATCAGGAAGCACAAACATGCGTAAAAGTCTTAATTTAATTTCCAGAAGGAAAAAATTATGAGAAATTTAGCCGCAAATTTGAGCAGCTTTGGCCGTTATTATATCGGTATGAGGCGGAAGATAAAATTAATTAATGAAGGAACATTCATTCATAGGGCGACCTTTAAAAATACTAGGTTGCGGCAGCCTTACAGGCCTAAAACTCCTGTTGCCACACTTTGAAGGTGAGAATTTCATTAGCTATATGGAGTTCCACGCCGAAAGAGCGTCTTAGTCCGAATGAATTTGTTCTAGGCATCGTTCGGCCGTAGAGTTAAAGAAGGAATGCACGCATTTGAGGTCATCAGCATAAATATAAGATTAAGGATGGTTAACTATCGATGAAGTATCATTTATGTTAAGTAAGATAAACAAATGACCTAACACGGTACCTTGACGGATACCACTTACAATTGGGGAAGCCCTCGAGTATGAGGAACCCATTAAGACCTTTTGTTTTCGATCGGATAGGTATGATCTAGTAAAGTAAGTAAAGAGGCTACGAAATTCTATATCCTCTAGTTTAGCCAGAAGCCGTCTACGAGGCACTTTATCGAATGCCTTATTAAGATCAAAATCGATAACTACTACAGATAAATGAGCATCACGAAGAGAGGTTAGTAGATTTAGAAAAGACATTTGGCAGGTTTCACAAGAGCAGTCCGGTAAAAAGCCATGTTGGAGGAGCCGAGAATTTGATTACTTATGCAATTAAGTTTTCAAAGAGTTTAGCCAGAGAGGGCGTTTTATGAACACCACGATAGTTATGGATGTCAAAGTGGGAACCAAATTTAAAAACTAGAATTATAGTAGAAGTTTTCCAATAATCGGGGAATAAACTGGTTCGGAGAAATACTGAGAATAATTTGGTTAGTAAGGGTGGAAAATCTCTTAACCATTTAATAAGTGAGTGTGGAATGTTATCAGTTCCAAAATAATGTGCATTTTTTAGGTGAGATATTTCTTTTTGAATACATGAAGGCGAGAATTTGATGTTTGTTAGATGTTTCAACGGTAAATTGCTTGGCAAAAAATTAATTTAACATTTCTGCTTTGTCCAAATCCTCTGTAACGAAAATTTCGTTACAGTCAAGTAAAAGCGGAGTTTCATTCAGACGCTTAGCCGATTACTGAACATGGAAGACTTGAGCAACAGATTTTGATGAATTGGCATTACTTAGTGCCCGCAACTGACTATGCCTATCTCGTGCGTGCCTAATTGCAATGCGATTCAAATATTTGTGCCATCCTTAAGTGAACTGACAAAGAGCTTTCAGACGGATCGCTAAATTGCTTTTGTTATTTTTTAAGTCTGTTTTGGAGAAGATGTGGAAAAAAGAAGACCCTACCTGCACCAGCCCTGCCTAGCCCACTCTGGCCCAGGGGGCCAGGCGGGGCTTTAAGGGGCTAGGTGGGGCAAAATGGCAGGGCCGGGCGGGGAAAATTCGACGGTGTGGCCCCCTCTGGCCCCCTCACTGGAAAAATTTGCGCAGCAGGACCCCACGTTTTTCTCGCAGTAGCAGCCCCCTTTCCTTTATGCCTTATGCCCTCCGCACATAGCCTTCCCCATCATAATCGACCACTACTAATGTACCCCTAGTTATTGTTCTATTAACTGCCCAATTGTATACAATTAAGATGGCTTCCGTTTGGATCCATTCAAGCCATTCCTGTGAGGTACCCCCTTACGCATGAAATAGGAAATGTGCAGATGAAATTAGCAAAGTATTTTATTATAAAAAATAATTAAATAACATATGTACAGGCATTGGGTAAATTTAGTCCTCGTGGGTCCACATGGCTGCCCTTATCCGATGGGGTTTCCTAAAATAAAAAATATGATGGTTACCGTGGTGAACATTATGAAAGGTTATAAATCATAAAGTCAGGATTAACAAAAATATCGCTTAATTATTAACGTATAAACCTTAAATGCGTAATGTGTGAATACGTTGAGATAATAACCAGACGTTGTTGCGCAATGTGGACTAGTGGTGGGGCATTCGGGAAGCTGAAAAATTATGCTGGATTAATTCAATGGAGTAGTTTTACCTTCTCAGTTGCCTCCCGGCGTTTTGCTCTCCCACCATACCTGTCTCTGGCCCCCATGGAACCAGTCAACTGCTGTTCTGCGAATAACTTCGGCAGAACAGTTATTGAAGATGGTTTGTCGCTTTACGGCCTCTGCAGAATTTAAAATCTTAAGCGGGATATAAGCCTGGATTATTTCTGTGAGGATCTGCAATAGCTCATGGAAAAACTTTGGATATTTGATGGAAAATATGCTATGCCAATCTAGAGTGCTTACGAAATTATTTATTAATTCATTATTTGTGTTAGCAAAGTCGAGGTTATTGCATTTTACCTCAGGCTTTTTAGAAAGGGAGACTGGAAAACAACAGCGAATTTGTGCGTGATCACTTGTGAATAGATCACGATGGAAATTCCTTAAGAGATGGTAGACATCATTCGTAAAAATTAAGAAATAAAATGCTGTCATTTCTATTCACTGAACTAACCAGTTCGGACATGCTTGAAAAGTTAATAGTATCGACCCATTTCTGAAGTTTCAGCGGAGAGGAATTTACCTGCCAGTTAATGTCTGGCAGATTAAAATCACCTACAATTATTTTGACATCAAATTGAGTTTCCGCAACTTTGTCAAATAGTTCATAGAGCTCGCTTTCATTGCCAGAGTAACATGGATTATTAAAGACAAAGTTAATAACCGCTTTTTTTCCTGAGGATGAATGAAATAAAGCATATATTTCCAAAAAAGGACGAAATGCTCAGCTGAAAAAGGGAAATGTACAAAGAATGACTTAATATAGAGAAGGCAACCACCAACACGTTTTCCTGCGCGGCCATGTCGGTACAAATTGAAATTATCTATATCGAGCGAGTGAGCCCAGGATTCATTGACCTACAGTATATCCGGATCAAGCTCAACAGCTACTGTTCTAAGCCCTGTCATCTTTTTTGCCACTGATCTTACATTGAGTAAAACAAAACTGAGAGTTTTCCTGAGCTGCAGGTTACGCTCATCAGTATTTATAAAAAAGGAGATTTTGTGGTGGAGAAGAAAACTGAAGAGCAGAAACAAAAGGTAGGAAACAAAATTGCTCTGGTCTGCAACTTGTCGAACTGTTAATCTTAAAAGAACTGAGATTATTGTACAACAGCATATTTGGATAAAAATCATGGTAGGAAAGGCTATATTGTGGTGTGTGAAAGATAGGGGAAGCATAGAAATGCGATTTTGAGTGAAGTAAGCATAAATTTGCGAAAAATATGCAGTTGAAAAAGGAATAAATTATTTCAAAAAAACTGTTAACGTTATAAGGAGACTTAATTATTTGGGGATTTTTTACACTTTTGGGTTGGGAAAAATGCTGAAGTGAGCGTTCACATGAGGTGATTGCGAGTTTTCCATCGATAATTACATAACTGATTTTGACGCCTAGCTTAGCAAATGACTCAGATTTACTGCGGGTTTTCTAAGGTTTACCAGATTTGACAGAAATAGCAGGCATGGTTTGCTTGGGAGGGGAAAGAATTGACGTTGAATCGATTTCACTCGAACCAGGAACAAGGTGAACGGGTGAAGATTCAAGTGGAATCAAAATTCCTGTTGATCCGGAGGGCCGTGGGCTTGCATTCGCTAGAGGGCAAACCTCTGAGATATCTTTTGGTATTGTAGATGTAGACATAGGCTTCTCGTTTGCTAATGAGGGTGAAATCCGACGTTCAATTGGGGTATTATCTCTACCGATAAACAGCTTGTTTTTTCTTCAAATATTGAGCTGATTGCTCAGTTTTCGAGAAAACAATGTCCTCTTCAATCGCCGAAAAACATTTGACCAGAATTGGCGGGTTTTTGCTATGAGAAGACAACCTTTTAGGTTCTGCAACTTTAAAGTTAAAGCCGCATGGTAAAGGAAATGAAATGTGACGTCCAAGGGGATTTTACTCTTAGGGACGTTTATAAAAAGAAAGTTCAAACTTCTCTTATGTCTGTCATATGACTCAGCACTAACCATGTTTGTAAACGGCTCAAGTTTCTCGCATTGTTGAGAGGTGGGTGAAAACAATTTTCCGTCAAAAATGGTACCGAGGATCGTGAACAGAGACATAGTGAGACATAAAATGTTAAAATTTTCCAGGGCATCGAAGTCTAGTTTCTTTGTATTTACGGCGGGTTGCTCTTGGGAAAACTTCTTGATAGGCCGATCACAGTCCGTGTGCATTGGCAATGCTTGATTAATTTCCGTGCCGGTTTTGAGTGGTGTACCTCGGGGCTCAGTTCTTGAGCCATTTCTTTTCTTAATCTATTTTAATGATTGTACGAGCGGATTTGAGGGAACGGGAGTCATATTTACAGACGATATCAACATATGGCAACAAATCTGAAACAGTACTGATGAACAGAATTTAAAAGATGGACTCAACCGCCTATCTGAGTGGTCCGCTAAATGGCAGATGAAGTTCAACTTTAAGAAATGTGTTCCACTGCGGCTAAACACGAAGAAGACGAGCGCATGGGCAACTCCAATCAATAATTAATATACGTTAGGTGCCTGTCAAAGGTATCAGAAAAAAAGCACCTAGGAATCACCATTTTATCTTCCCTGAGGCCCTCCGCTCAATTTGTCAGGGCGGCCAAAAGGGCGTCCAATGTACTGTTTGCTATTAAAAGAACTTAAAAAATGCTGGAAAGGGTTCACAGGAGGACAAATGGTCATAAAAGGTCTAAAGTCTATGTAAAACCAATGCAGACCTGACGCTCTTATCATTTTCCCTCTTGAGTACAGGTAGATTTGAGGCGATCTCATGCAGGCATAACGGCTCGTGAGGAATCAGGACTGCGTTCTACATATTGAAGACTTTTCTTCATTAGCCACAACAACTGCGTGGGAATTCCCTCAAACATTGAGGAACCTTATCCTATCTGGATGTTCGATGCCACTCATTTTCACAGCACGCTGTCGGTTCCTGGAACGTTCTCCCAGAGAACGTCATAGGGGCGAACACGACAGACACATTCAAACATAAACTGCGTTTATATTTGTTTGACAAATACCATTCATTCATAAAGGAAGGCACTGCTACACCATATCAAAGCTTTGCATGTACATACAGATAACGGTGATATCTATTATTTGACATAGGTAATCATCGGTCCTTCAGGATGACTGGGCCTAGATTCAACGCTCACAGAACCATTTTTATTCTTCGTTAATATGTTATTAACTACTTTGCAGTTACGTATATTTCAAATGCAATATTTATTTTCCGTTTTTTTTATAATAGGGTCTTCAATGGCAATGCCCATTATCCTTAAATATAATGAACTATACTGAATAACTGTCAAACTGACGTATGAGCGCACACAGTCTGTGCTTATAATAATAATAATAATAATAATAATAAT
>WEDG01008711.1:0-34635 GCA_017591395.1 Schistocephalus solidus | reverse complement strand
AACCATTTATTTTCTTCATCTTTTCACAGTAGCTTTCCACATGACTCGGAGAAAAGACCATATGGAATGTAAGTGAGCCTGTTGAAACTATATTTTCGCTTCCTTGAGTCCCCATGAACCATGATGTCTCCTTATATCACCAGTCATCTAAATGATGAAGTCATTCGGACGTACACATTCGGTGGTCCACAGTTTAAAATACAAATTTTTGTTGGATACTTACCATCATTAGAATTCAATTCTGTATCTTAAGATACTGAGGCCTCAAGCTCACTGACGCCTTTTCGCGAGATTTCAGTCATGATTTCAGTCATGATCAAGAACGCATCCTCTCGACGTTTCATTATCTCATTCTGTAATGCTACTGCAGTGTTACCCTACTCTAGCATCTAACATTATTTTCCTAAGCAGTTTTTCTCCTACAATCTATTCGACAATAAAGGCCTTTTGAACTCTTCCTCCATTTTTAAGTTTGGAATGTTTTCACTGCCTATTTTTCGAGTTTACCATTAATTTAAAAACATCGCTTACTGTTGACCTAGCAGGACAAGTTCTGTCTACATTATTAAGTATTTGCACATTTTATCTGATAACATTGTCATAACTTTATTTCGTTACTAATGTTTGTTTAGACAGTGCATTGCCGGTGCTAACCAAATATAAATTCTAAATAAATAAAATAATATATATATAAATTAATAAATATGACGTAATAAGATCAGTAAGGGCACAACGAAGTCCTAATCCTTCGAACTTAACTATTAGTCTCCTATGAAGTACTTTATCAGATACCTTACTAAGAGCAAAATAGATAACTACCACAGATAGATAATCATTAAGACCAGATGTTTGTAGATTGCCTGTCGGATACATTTTTGGCCGCATTTCCTTCGCAACGAAATTCATTGAGATGTTATGCTGACACAGTTTCTCTCAATACCTTACTTTCATTATGGTACTTCTTCAACGGCCTCTAAAATTCGTTAATAGCCAGGCATAGAGGCCCTCTAAAATTCGTTAGTAGACAGGCAGAGGCTAGTTAAGCAACGGCGTTCAAGCGGATCAAATGAAGTTGCGTTCAACAATTAAACGAAAGAGAGCTAAAACTAGCTCACCATTCGAGCAGCATGCACATAAATCACAGAAACCTTGACCAGGACAGCATGAACTCCTGTATCAGAACGTTAGACTAGAGTGTATAACTCATAAAAACCTTCCCCATTAGCAATTTATCTCAAATACTTTATCACAGTTCGGTTCATTGAACTTTTCTCTGCAATTTTCGACAGTTCATGCATGAATAGGAAGTTATGGAGGTGACCGTAATACTTGATGGTGAAGTTGATGGCCGGGTCCGTTTCAATGTTGGCGTCCATCAGTAGAGCAACACAGAGTTGTTAATCCATTCGAAGTTCTTAAGGAATATTTGCTCAAAACTCGTCATTTCTCACCATAACGGATACTAAACAGCAAAAATTATTTCATTTGGTTGTGCGACAGAAAACTATATTGAGCATCCTTTATCACATCATCATCAGAATCTTCCCGGATTTGCCACCTAAATATTTAACCATCCCAAAACGACTACTGCCACAAATGGCAACGAGAAAACCAACCGACTCTTTCATTCTTTAGCTGCGCTTTTCGTGCGCGATAACGAAAAAGGTGACAAATCGATCATCATTGGAGTTACCGCGCATAGCAACCAAAATTAGAAAAAATATGCTTTCAATTTATTAAAATATTCCTGGCGCTGGTCCGATTGTATTCCTTCTTCAATTGAATAGCGAAGTTTTCAAAGCCAGAAAGAGGTCGATTGATTTCATCGAAAGGTCGAATGTCGATCGCCATTCCCTATATACCAGTATCCTGACACTTAACCATACATAACTGGAAAATTAAACAAAAACGGCGATGAATAAAAGGCCAAAAACTCTTGATTCCACGATCCAAGCTGAAGACTGGTTCTTCATTCTAGCTAAGTGCAGTTAAACTCTTAGCTATAGGCATTAATGAAAGCGTACGATGATTAGATTAAGCTTATGCTCTAATTAGATCTAATGCCCTAAAGGCTTACAAACAAATCTGAGCATCGTGTCTTGCCACTTATTGTACATCCCAGCAGCAAACGTGAACAAATGACAAAGCAAACTAATCATATATAAATGTACAAATGAATTTACTGATACGATTAATTATACGATCTGCATTTGTGCTGAACTGTCAAAAGAGAGAGCGGTATTCACCTGATTAGTGAATACACGTTATTGTTGAGAGCGTTAAAATATGTGATGCAGTGAAGAGCAGATAGTGGGCATTATATTCATTGCAATAATTATTCGGTCTGAGCTACTGCGTATTTCAAGAGACTGCGGGTTCCAAAAATCATTTTGGTAATTTATAAGTCCTCTAAAAAACGACAAAAACCCTTTTGGTTTCTTAATTAGTTTTTGCCAGCAGTAATAACCCGAGCATAAGAATGAATGAAAACGAAGGTGAGGTTACATTTGAGCACACTCTCTGTAAATAAGGAAAAGCGACGGATGAAAAGAAGCGGTGCTCCATGATATTCCGTTGGATTAACAGAACTTATGAACTAACAGAATACAGTGCTGGGTGCTCAATTTAGCAGAATGATCGCATGCTGCAGTTTGGCGTTATTAAACTTGACTTAAAATGAAGACCAGCAGTTGCTTTAAATACTGCATTTTTTCTTCAGCGTCGTGATCGCTTACGGCGAACAAGCGTTTGGTGTAATTCTACTCAAACAGCTTAATATATTTTAATCGCACTATACAATGACAGTTTTTCAGCCAAGGTTTGCACCCGGGAGACGATTTTGCTGCGGTAATTAGTGTCTACAGTGATCTTGTACAAAAACCTCGTTTCATTACCACCCGACGTTTTGCCCATAACCAAAACGCTACTCGATTGAAAATAAATTTTACCTCAGGCTCCATGTAGAAGGTAAGCGAGCGTCGTGCAACGAGTTGCCACACAGCATCCGGCCTGGAAATCCACTCAAAGTGATTACTCAGATTTGTGCACAAATACCTGCCAGTATGCTTTCACTGCATATGCATGCAGATAAAAGTTGTATTCTCCTCAACCGCAGTAGAACACACTCACATTTTAACACCAAAACTTCATTTTTAAGACGCTATAAACCTAAGTAGGTAGAAACCTTCAATAAAACTATCACTACAGCCGATGGCTTAGAGGTCAGTACCGTCATTTGTGTTAGTCGAAATCTCACGTATTTGCAAAACTACGATGGAAATGTTTTGCTCAAAGACCGCGACCACCTGTTTTTACCAAAATCAAGTTCATACCCAAAAATGTCCTGCATATTAGCATGTTCTCCAGAGATGCAGTCAGTCCAAATGCTTATACAAGAAACAAAACCTCCCCGAACAAACCTACCAAAATTGGACACCTCAAAAATACTGCCGTCTTAAAAATCACCCCTGGGCCCATGTTGTCTCAAATAAAGAGATATTACAAGATCAGAAGCAACAACAAGTTTATTATCGAAACAAATAACATGCAAATATATGAAATTCACTAGGGATGGGGGAGAGAAAACCTAAGCAATATAGTCACAATAAGATTTCATCTGTCTTCAACTTCGTGCCTCCGAGGAAATCCCTGCAACTTCATCTTGAGAGCAACAGCCTTGCCATCTTATTTTCACTCCGCCACCGCAATACTGGCAAACTCCCGGTGCAACCTTCTGGGCCACGTTGGTGCGGGAATTGATCCGCCCTCCAAAATCTAACCAAGGCCGGTCTGGCAATCTGTCAGCATTCCTACCTCAATGCCTACATTTGGCCTTCATTGACATACCAACAGTTTGTGCAATCCGTTGGAAGAATAACCAGAGGGCGCCACTCTGATCCACCTCCAAACGGAAAGCACCTCTGCGTATGCCAAACTGAAGTGCTCCAAACTTCAGTCATTGGAATAGGCAGCGTCATGCATGACAGATTGCTACAGATCACCGCCTGGCTGATTTTCTTTGTGGCTTCCCAGACACAGAAATGCAACCATTCACTTTGACCTCAAACCTCTACTTCTGTCATGGATGACGGACCAAGTTGGCAATTTAGAAGCGTTCCTCTTCATGGCATGATTTTGCTTTAAAACGTTAGTCCGTCTTCCGCTCTCCATTGTTTCCACGCTGTGTCTTGATTCTGGACTGCCTCAAGTGCACATCTTTGCATTGCACTTGCATTGCATTTTTTGCTGCCTTTTATAGGTCAAAATTTTAAATGCCCATACAGAGGCTTGGTCAGACACTGTGATTGGCTTGTTTTGTTGAGTATCGATTAATGGACTTGGAAAAGCGAAATGTTTCCGTACTACTTAGTTTTTTAGGAGGACAAAGTGCAATTTCTGAAAATAATTAAACTAATTGCAAAGTAAATTAATGAATGAAAAGGTTAAGCATTATCATAATGTGTACTGTGAGGCTGAATTTTACTGCAGTTTTCTTTGTGGCAGAAAGAAGTAAGGCCTATTTCAGAACTTTAACCGAGCGAATTTTGGACCAAATTTGTCCAACACGACATGAAGTAGCAGAGCATATAAGCCAGGAATATAAGGGTTGGACATATCTGGTGCGTTTGGCTCCATAGCTAAGTATTATGTCTAGTGGAAACCTACTGAGTTTACTGCGAGTTTGAATATTTATAACAAATTAACACCAGTTTAATCTATTGGAAGTGGTTTATTGAACTAAATTTCCGTGAGTATATGCTCCGCAGAACATCACTGTGTCCTAAGAAATCAAGTTTCGAAATCATCTATAAAATGTAGATTCCGGATCTGGTAAGATTGGAGTTGCAGCAAGTTTTTGAAGGACAATAATGCTGTTAAGCGTGCTGTCGGCTTACTGATTGATCAAATTTAACTCTCCTCTAATTTAATTTCCGAAAATCTAATGAAAATATATGTCATGCCGGTTAGTTCGTGCGGTCTTACCAATGCAGGAAATTATCTACTTGAGAGTTCTGTGTCATTTTTAATCACACCTCTGAATCAACCTAAGGTTCTCAAAACTTCGATCCACTCACACCCTATTTTAATGATTTTTTTGGTTTGTGACATGGGAAGGGAGGTGACTTAATGTCATAGAAGGCCCTTAGCAACAGTTTCTGTATCGAAAAAAATAACAGGCAAACTTATGAAAGTCCCTAGGTGTGAGGGAGAGAAAACCTAAGCAATAAAGCCACATTAAGTTTTCATTTTATCTTCAACGTCGTGCCTCCATGGTAACCCCTGCAACTACATCGTGAGAGCAGCAACCTTGCCCTCTTATTTTCACTCCGCTACAGCGATACTGGCAAACACGTGGTGCCACCTTCTGGGCCACATCGGTCCGAGGATCAGTCTGTCCTCCAAAATCTGGCCATGGCGGGTCTGGCAATCTCTCAGCATTCCGGCATTAATGCCTACCAAACCCATGCAATCAAATTACCGTTCTGCCTATGTCACACCAAAACACCAATGCACAGCTTAAAGAAAAGCAAAACGTTATAAAGGAGTTTTAAAACAGTCGACTGAATAGCATGTCTGCAGGCAAAAAAGGTCCATAAACGGTAGTCCTCGAAAAGGTGGACGAAGAAAACAAAATCTGAACGCTTCTCAATGATCTGAAAACCTCCAACGGCAACGATGCCATCGGTAAAATATCGTTACTGGAGAGCTTAAGCGGAACTTTGGCGCGATTGTAGATAGAAAAACGTCATCACCGTCAGGAACTGGTATATTTAAAAGCCCACAGAAATACCTATAATAAGCTTCTACGACGACCGAAAACACAAAAGACAGACGGTCCCCTACGGTCAATCGTTTCCTTCCGAAAAACTTCCTCATACGCGCTTGCAATCTGGTTATTCCAGAAGCTAAAGTTCCTCGCATTGGCTCTCATAAGACAGTTTACTCGGCAGAAAAGTTCCTCGATAAAATAAAGTCGGTACCAAATTCAACCGAATGAGGAGATGGTGTCATTTAAAGTTACTTCATTCTTCACGTTTATACCATAGGCCTTTGTAGTGCAAATGACCCTTGGCATTTTCCGCCAGCATTATGATGCGAACGAGAGTCAACTCGCCGCTCAGGATCTCACAGAACGCATGCAGAATTGCAGCCAAACCTTCATCTTCAAAGGGATCACATATGAGCAAATCAAGCAACCCCGATGGCCTATGCAAAACCTGGCCTCATTGCCATGGTGGTTCTGCAAAAAGTCAAGGATCAGTTTTTCGAAGTTTACGAAACCAGATTTTGTTAACGCTACGTTGATGACACTTTCGCTATTTTCGATCAGCAAAGAATCGCCTACTATAAAGAGAGCTTGAACTCGATTTTACCTGACCTTCAAATCACGATGGAAGATGTGGGGGTAGATTTTCATTCTTGGATGTTATCGTTTGCCACCACACGGAGAGCAAAATGTACACCTCAGATTACCGACAACCAATGAACCCGTTGAAAATTCATGGTGAAGCAGTCCGTACATGAAAGGATACTCCGAAACCGTAGTTAGATGCCTCACGCTTCTTGGAACAGGCGGTGCCCACAAGCCTTCCTTCATACTCCGACAGCGAGTGATATGGCCAAGAGACCCCATTACTATTCAGGCGAAGGCAGCCATCGTCTACCGACTTCAGTGCATCGGCGGGATGTTCTGCAATGTAAGAGACATCGTCTGACAACTAAAAACGCTACTGCACGAGCAACAGTTGGTCATACGAAGGTTAGACCCAAAGCAAAGGAAGCAGGTTAAGATCACACTTCAAAGCAGATAAAAGAAGCTTGGATGTCCAGCGGCTGCTCAGTCATACTCTCATCCACAGGGCGGACTTGTGCCACCGGCATTGTGTCCTCTCCATAAGCGCCAGTATGTTTTTCTTTAAAAACAAACATTTCCCGTTCATTTTATGTTTTTATTCAACACCTAATTGAAATAAATTATCTTTTACTGCTCGAGGATTTTTGCTCTTATCTGAATGTCAATTTAAAAAACTCAGCAACACAGCACCGTTTATATATTTTGTTTACTGAGAAAGTACACTTATTGGAGCCTAATAAAACAAATAATTGTGTAGAAAAACATACGAAATGATTGGTTCAACTCGAAACTGTGATTTTTTTCAATCCTAAAGCAAATTTAAGCAAGCGTGTGCCTACGAGATATGAAACTACGTAGTGATACCTGACACATCCAGAGCTAGGGAAACGCCCGAGTAGGGCGTGAGTGGATCAATGTTTTGAGAACGTTGGGCTGTATCAGAGGTGTGATCAAAATGACACGGAACTCTCAAGTAAATAATTTCCTGCGCGGGTAAGACCGCACCCACCAACTGGCATGCAGTTGCTGTAAAAAGACGACATATTCATTCATAAGATTTACGGAAAACTTTTTAAGTACACTGAACTAGATCAATCACTAAGCCGAAAGCACGCTTAACAGCATTATTGTCATTCAACAAAATGCTGCAACTAAAATCTTACCAGATCCGGAATCTACATTTTATAGATGATTTCGAAACTTGACGTTTTAGGACACAGTGATGTTCTGAGGAGCATATACTCACGGAAATTTAGTTCAGATAAACCACTTCCAATAGGTTTAACTGTTGTTAATTTCTTACAAATATTCAAAAATCTCACTTAAATTAGAAGGTTTTCCACTAGACATATTACTTAGCAATGGAGCCAAACGCACCAGATATGTCTGACCCTTATATTCCTGGCTTATATGCTCTGCTACTTCATGTCGTTTTGGACAAATTTGGTCCAAAATTTGCTCTGTTTAAGTTCTGAAATAGGCCTCACTTTATTCTGCCACAAAGAAAACTGCGGTAAAATTCAGTTTCACAGTACACATTATGATAATTCCTAACCTTTTCATCGATAATTTACTTTGCAATTAGTTTAAATATTTTCAGAAAGTGCACTTTGTCCTCCTAAACAACTAAGTCAGTAGTACGGAAACATTTCGCAGTTTCAAGTCCATTAATCGATACTCAACAAAACAAGCCAATCACAGTGTCTGAACAAGCGTCTGTATGAGCATTTCAAACTGCGACCTATAAAAGGCAGCAAAAAAATGCAATGCAAGTGCAATGCAAAGACGTGCACTTGAAGCAGTCCAGAATCAAGACACAGCGTGGAAACAATGGAGAGCGGAAGACGGAATTCATGTCTAACGTTTTGAAGCAATAAACATGCCATGAAGAGGAACGCTTCTAATTTGCCACCTCCATTAAACTCGGTCCGTCACCCATGCAAGAAGTAGAGGTTTGAGGTCAAAGAAATGGTCACAACCCTGTGTCTGGGAAGCCACAAAGAAATCAGCCAGGCGGTAATTTGTAGCAATCTGTCACGCATGACGCTGCCTATTCCAATGACCGAAGTTTGGAGCACTTCAGTTTGGCATACGCAGAGGTGCTTTCCGTTTGGAGGTGGATCAGAGTGGCGCCCTCTGGTTATTCTTCCAATGGATTGCACAAACTGTTGGTATGTCAATGAAGGCCAAATGTAGGCATTGACGTAGGAATGCTGACAGATTGCCAAACCCGCCTTGGTTAGATTTTGGAGGGCGGATTAATCCCCGGACCAACGTGGCCCAGAAGGTGGCACCGGGAGTTTGTCAGTTTCGCGGGGGCGGAGTGAAAATAAGATGGCAAGGCTGTTGCTCTCACAATGAAGTTGCAGGGATTTTCGCGAAGGCGCGAAGTTGAAGACAGATGAAATCTTAATGTGACTATATTTCTTAGGTTTTCTCTCCCCCATCCCTAGGGTCTTTCATAAATTTGCATGATATTTGTTTCAATAATAAACTTTTGTGGCTTCTGATCTTGTAAGCTCTCTTAATTTTAGACAAGACGTGCCCAGGGATGATTTTTAGGATGGCAGTATTTTTGAGGCGTCCAATTATGGTAGGTTTGTTCTTGGAGGTTTTGTTTCTTGTAAACGCATTGGGACTGACTGCATCTCTTAAGAACAGGCTTTTTAGCCAGGACATTTATGGGTGTGGTCTTAATTTTGGTGAAAATAGGTGGTCGCGGTCTTAAAACAACCCATTTCCATCGTATATTTCCATTAAGATTTTTTGACTGGCACAAATGACGGTTCTGACCTCTTAGCTTTCGGTTTTTGGGATAGTTTTATTGAAGGTTTCTACATTCTTAGGTCTATAGCGTCTTCAAAATAAAGTGTTTTAGTGTGAGTGAGTTCTACTGGGGTTGAGGGGGATTCAACTTTTGTGCGCATGCATATGCAGTGAAAGTAAAGTGGCCTAAGGTAAAATGTATTCTCAATCGAGTAGCGTTTTGGTTATGGGCAAAATTTCGGATGGTATGAAATGAGGTTTTCTCCCGGTTTGCGAAATCTGGCTGTACAACTCTTATCGTATATTGCGATTAAAATATATTCAGCTGTTTGAGTGGAATTACACCTTATGGTTGTTTGCCGTAAGCGATCATGACGCTGAAGAATAAATGCAGTATTTAAAGCAAGTGCAGGTCTACATTTTTAGTGAAGCTTCGTAACACCAAACTGCAGCATGCGATCATTCTACTAATTGGAGCACCCAGCTCTGCATTTTGGTCAGTTCGTAAGTTCATGTCATGTTCACGGTCATGTAGCACAACTTCTTTTCATCCGTCGCTTTTCCTTATTTATGGAGAGTGTGCTCAAATGTAACCTCTCATTCGTTTTCAGTCATTCTTATGCGGGGGTCATTAATGCTGGCAAATACTAATTGAGAAACCAACAGGGTATTTTCCGTTTTTAGATGACTTAGAAATAACCAAATTTTTTGTGGAACTCGCAGTCTCCTGAAGTACGCAGTAGCTCAGACCGAATAATTATTGCAATGAATATAATGCCCACTATCTGCTCTTCACTGCATCACATATTTTAACGCTCTCAATAGAAACGTCTATTTAATAATCAGGTGAATACCGCTCTCTCCTTTGACAGTTCATGACAAATGCAGATCGTATAATAAAATCATATCAGTAAATTCGTTTGTTTGTTTATATATGACCAGTTTGCTTTGTCATTTGTTCACGTTTGCTACTGAGATGTACAATGATCGGTAAGTTTTGATTCTCAGTTTTCCCTGTAAGCGTTAAGGGTATTAGCTCTTATTAGAGCATAAGCTTAATCTAATCATCGTACGCTTTCATTAATGCCTATAGCTAAGAGTTTAACTGCACTTAGCTAGAATGAAGAACCAGTCTTCAGCTTGGATCGTGGAATCAAGAGTTTTTGGCCTTTTATTCATCGCCGTTTTTGTTTAATTTTCCAGTTATGTATGGTTAAGTGTCACGATACTTGTATAAAGGGAATGGCGATCGGCATTCGCCCTTTCGATGAAATCAATCGATCACTTTCTGGCTGTGAAAAATTCGCTTAAAATTGAAGAAGGAATACAATCGGACCAGCGCCAGGAATATTTTAATAAATCGTAGTTGATATTTTTTTAATTTTGGCTGCTATGCGCGGTAACTCCAATGATGATCGATATGTCACTTTTTCGTTATCGCGCACGGAAAGCGCAGATAAACAATGAAAGAGTCGGTTGGTTTTCCGTTGCCATTTGCGGCAGTAGTCGTTTTATGATGGTTAAATATTTAGAGGGTATAGAAACTTTATGGGTCAAATTCGGAGAAGATTCTGATAATGATGTGATAAAGGATGCTCAATATAATTTTCTGTCGCACAACCAAATGAAATAATTTTTGATGTTTGGTATCTGTTCTGGTGAGAAATGACGGGTTTTGAGCAATTATTCCTTAAGAACTTCGAATTTGATTAACAACTCTTTGTTGCTCTACTGATGGCCGCCAACATTGAAATGGACACGGCCATCAACGTCACCATCCGGAATTACGGCCACCTCCATAACTTCCTATTCATGCATGAACTGTCGAAAATTGCAGCGAAAAGTTCAATGAACCGAACTGTGATAAAGTATATGAGATAAATTGCTTATGTGGGAAGTTTGTTATAAGTTATGCTCTCTAGTCTAACGTTCTGATAAAGCAGTTCGTGCTGTCGTGTTCAAGGTTTCTGGGATTGATGTGTATGCTGCTCGAATGATGTGCTAGTTTTAGTTCTCTTTTGTTTAGTTGTTGAACTCAACTTCATTTGATCCTCTTGCGTGCTGTTGTCCAACAAGCCTCTCAGCCTGACTAACTTACGAACTTAACAGGGCGTTGAAGAAGAAAAATAACCAAGGGATGGTACTGAGAGAAACTGGGTCAGCATAACATCTCAATGAATTTCGTTGCGAACGAAATGCGGTCAAAAATGTATCCGACAGGCAATCTACTATCATCTGGTCTTAATGATTATCTATCTGTGGTAGTTATCTATTTTGCTCTTAGTAAGGTCTCTGATAAAGTACTTCATAGGAGACTAATAGTTAAGTTCGAATGATTAGAACTTCGTAGTGCCCTTACTGATCTTATTACGTCTTATTTATTAATTTATTAATTTAGAATTTATATTTGGTTAGCACAGGCAATGCACCGTCTAAACTACATGAGAGATTACCGTATAAGTAACAAATTCCTAACTTCCTTTCCAAGAGACTAAAAAAATAAAAAACAATTTCATGATCCCTAAGTAAGTTATTTATCCACACTCAGACGAATCAGAGAAATTCATGATCTAGGTGAAAAATTGGAAGCAAACAAAAACATCGCAGCGGAACGCCGGGCCATAGATTCCTCCGAAAAAACAGCCCAGATCTTTCGAAACAAATGAACACTAATCGAAAACCAGGTGACCAACTCATGATTGATGACGCAGGACAAGTAATAAGGGACGATAAACAAATAGCAAATTTATTCAATAAGTACTTCTCAGCCAACTATTCAATTGAGGAGAAGCCGATACCCCAACACAGACATGACAGCATTTACCCTCAATGAGATCTGTTTTAGCGAAGAAACCGTCAAAAAAGCTATCAGACAACTGTCTAATTCCACCTCTTATGGAACGGCTAAAATCCCACCTTGCATATTGAAGCATATGGTGTATGCTCCAATATTGCTGTCTAGTCTATTCTCCTGACACCAATCAAATTGTATGTATCCAGAAATCTGGAAACACTCTAGCATTATGCCAAAAAACGGGAACCGATCTGATACACAAAGCTATCGTGGTGTTCACCAAACAGCGGTTATAGCAAAAATCTAAGAAAAAATAATTTCAAAGCCAAATGCTAAATTATCTAACAAACGCTAACCTCATACCTTCCTCTCAACACGCTTTCTTACCTAAAAAGTCATGTCAGTCCTGCCATCTCACCTTCCTTGAATTCGTTTCAATTAACATAGATGACGGAAACACGGTAGCTACGATATACTTTGACCTAAAAAAGCGTTCGATAAAGTCCCTCACAAAGGCTTTTAGTTAAGCTTAGAAGTCATGGGATTGGGTCTCCTCTTCTCAACTTTCTAAAATCTTACCTTCAAAACCGATATCAGGTAGAAAAAATTCGAAAGGTGGTCACAGAACCATCTCCTATTAGTAGTGGAGTACTTCAGGGGACTATTCTAGGTTCCCTCCTATTTCTTATATACATTCACGACTTATCCTCTATATCAACGTCAGCTAGATCATTTTTTATGCAGGCGACTTTAAACTTGCATATGCATATAACAAGCATACAATAGCCAGTTTACATAGAACGATTGAAAATGATCTTAAAAACTAAGCGAATGGAGTACTCTATGGCAAATGCCATTTTCTCCATGTAAATGTCATCTCCTGATTTTTGGTCCACAAAAACTTCCACCCATAATTTTCAATAATCAGGATATAACCGAGAGAACATCAATAAAAGACTTAGGTCCTAGCTATACAAATGCTCTTGATTTATATCCCCACGTTAAACAACTATCACCAAAAGCCACTAGACTATGCGGATTCATTTGTAAAAATTTCTCCTCACCCGCCCAAAAGACACGACTATATAAAATGTACGGTTTACCTCTCCTGGATTGCTGCTCAATTTTCTTTGGCATAATGCCATTAGATGGCCGAACAAAAACTAGAAGCCATTCAAATATGCTTTACCAGATCCTTATCCAAATGTGATAGCATTCAAGGCTCATACATGGAACTTTACAATAGATATGGTCTTCAACCCATCTGGATCAGAAGACTCAAAAATGGTATCACTTTTCTATTCAAAATCACACACGATGAAGATATTCTCAGAATGAATATACTAACAAATCAAAACGGCCCCTGAGACACTAGCAATTATGAAAATATTATAAAAAATCCTAAATTCAAAAAGGCTTAACGATCCAACTTCTATCCCATAAGATACGGGACAACATGGAATGTCCTGTCAAGTTCTATTAGAAATAGTCGAACCCTACTAGAATTTAAAATAAAAATCACACAATATCTATTAAATAATACCAAAACTCTATTTTTGAATAAGATAGAACATTTTTCAACTCAGTTCTTTAACATAGAATTCGGGCCGAAAGGGCTCTGATAACGCCAATGTCCTATCTTATTCAAAAATAGAGTTTTGGTATTATTTAATAGATATTGTTTGATTTTTATTTTAAATTCTAGTAGGGTTCGACTATTTCTAATAGAACTTGACAGGACATTCCATGTTGTCCCGTATCTTATGGGATAGAAGTTGGATCGTTAAGCCTTTTTGAATTTAGGATTTTTTATAATATTTTCATAATTGCTAGTGTCTCAGGGGCCGTTTTGATTTGTTAGTATATTCATTCTGAGAATATCTTCATCGTGTGTGATTTTGAATAGAAAAGTGATACCATTTTTGAGTCTTCTGATCCAGATGGGTTGAAGACCATATCTATTGTAAAGTTCCATGTATGAGCCTTGAATGCCATCACATTTGGATAAGGATCTGTTAAAGCATCTTTGAATGGCTTCTCGTTTTTGTTGGCCATCTGATGGCATTAGGCCAAAAAATTTATCAGTAATCCAGAGGAGATAAAACGTACATTTTATATAGTCCTGTCTTTAGGGCAGGTGAGGAGAAATTTTAACAAATGAATCCGCATAGTCTGGTGGCTTTTGGTTATATTTGTTTAACGTGGGGAGATAAATCAAGAGTATTTGTTTAGCTCAGACCTAAGTTTTTTATTGATGTTGTCTCGGTTATTTCCTGATTATTGAAAATTATGGATGGACGTTTTTGTGGACCGAATATCAGATGACATTTACTTGGAAAGAATGGCATTTGCCAAAGAGTACTCCATTCGCTTGGTTTTTAAGATCATTTTCAATCGCTTTATGCATACTGGCTACTTCATGCTTGTTATATGCATATACAAGTTTTAAGTCGTTCGCATATAAAAATGTTTTAGCTGACGTTGATATAGAGGAAAAGCCGTGAATTTATATAAGAAATAGGAAGGGACCTAGGATAGTCCCCTGAAGTACTCCACTGCAAATATGAGGTGGTTCTGAGACCGCATTTTGAATTTTTACTACCTGATATCGGTTTTGAAGGTAAGATTTTAGAAAGTCGAGAAGAGGAGACCCAATCCCATGACTTCTAAGCTTAACTAAAAGCCTTTGATGGGGGATTTTATCGAACGCTTTTTTAGGTCAAAGTATATCGTAGCTACCGTGTTTCCGTCATCTATGTTAATTGAAACGAATTCAAGGAAGGTGAGATGGCAGGACTGACATGACTTTTTAGGTAAGAAAGCATGTTGAGAGAAAGGTATGAGGTTAGCGTTTGTTAGATAGTTTAGCATTTAATATGAAATTATTTTTTTCTAGGATCTTTGCTATTACTGTTGTTCGGTAAACACCACGATAGCTTTGTGTATCAGATCGGTTCCCGTTTTTAAAGATTGGTGTAATGCTAGAGTATTTCCAGATTTCTGGAAACATACCATTCGATTGG
Organism: Schistocephalus solidus; assembly: GCA_017591395.1. NCBI lineage: Eukaryota > Metazoa > Platyhelminthes > Cestoda > Diphyllobothriidea > Diphyllobothriidae > Schistocephalus > Schistocephalus solidus. The sequence continues at coordinate 19,697 of WEDG01008711.1, read as the reverse complement.
AGTAAGGAGAATAGACTAGACAGCAGTATTGGAGTATATATCATAAGCTTCAGTATGCACAGTGGGATTTTATCCGTTCCATAAGAGGTGGAATTAGAAAGTTGTCTGATAGCTTTTTTGACGGTTTCTTCGCTACAACAGATTTCATTGAGGGTAAATGCTGTCATGTCTGTGTTGGGTTATCGGCTCCTCCTCAATGTTTCGCACACGTGCGCAAAAATCGCGACGAATGTCCGCACATGTGGCTTTAGGGACGGTGGAGGTCAGCAGAAGAGATTCAAGATTGGCAAGAAAGTTTGTTGATATAGAATCGGCATGGCTGAATTTTATTCCTTTAGATAGGAGGTTTATTTCAGCAGATGCAAGATTCCTTTTGGAAAGGTTACCAACCCTCGTTGGCATGCTGTTCTCATTTGTAGAACGGAGAAGAGATTTGAGTTTCTCTTGTAGGTCGGCTCGTTTCTCCATTCTGGCGCCCTTGGTGGTGGAAATTATGCTTTGTGGTACTTCTTCGAATAGGTTCCCGGGTAGACATGAAAAGCACCGGTTTCTAAGGTCGGCAATTGTGGCTTCGAAACGGTAAATACGATGGCGGACGTCAGGTATAACGGCACTCAAAACGCGGAATCTATATTTGCGCGCGAGTTGTCTTTCAGTCTCATTGCGTAGAATGGGCTTGAATCGAAGTGACTTCGGAAGGATACCCTGATCGCAACAATGATGAAGGAAATTTAGTAGTTCGTAAGTCGTTGCCTGTCTCTGTCCGAATTTTTCCCAACGTCTGGTATGAATAAGCGTTTGATGCCCATAAATATGTTGAATAAATGAGGTGATTTGCATCCCGACATAGTATCATGAAAAGAAAATGCTCTTCGGGAAATCGAGTTGCACTCGTAAATTTTTTTTCCAGCTGGTGACACTAACCTCTCGTCAGACTAAGTGAACAGAGGAGAAATTGAGGTGGTCGAACTTGATCAGTTGACGCGAAAGGACAGATAGCAACAGATAAACAGCTAGCGTGAGGGTGGTGGTGGGTGGACACTATATTGGGACATGATTTGGGACGAGGAAGGTGAGGGGAGAACAATTACGTTTGCTTGTTTTGGAGGGGGAGGTGGGCAGAGAGTAAGTACGGCCAGCTAGATTATCCATGGTTGCTCCTGGTTGGATGTAGGGATCACTGCGTTGGCTGGAGGTGTAGAAACGTTTAATTGCGGTTCACTATATGTGAGGTAGGGTTGGCGAAAAGTGAGATTTGAAATGCCGCAAGGATTAGCAGTCGTTGCTTAGATCGACGTGGCGGTTAATTCTGGTCGTACTAGAATGCCAGGCTTCGAGGGATTCTCGAGCTTGTTTGGTGTTGGCCATGGCAATCACTTTGTTACCGTCCCAATTGAAGTGGTGGTCGCGATCAAGGGAGTGCAAAAACTCGAATGAAAAGGGGTCACATCGGATAACGGCTAGCTTACAGTAGCTGTCCTAACTCATGAAATGTTATGCATTTCGTGATTTACGTCCCGTTACGCGAAGCCAGCGCACGTTGCGTCCAGCGAAGTTGTACATCTATATAGAATCAATCATTAGGAAGAAAAAGCCTTATTTTGGTTTTCAAATTACATTGTCTAGAAATGCTAATTGCTTTAGAAAAGGTAAAGATTACGAAAAAGTTAAAATTCGTCCTAGTTGACTAAACCGCATTTAAAATACATAGGAAGCCTGTCTATGCAGTTAAACGAGTGAATAAAGCACATGAAGTAGAATTACTTTTGAAAATAGTCTTTTTCAGAGTTTTTCGCATACATATTCATCTAGATTAAGCGCATCGTAAAATATTGCCATCACCAAGAAGCCTAATATGCGTGCATATATTCCAACACCGTTTCACGAGAATTGGCAGTTTTTTTTCCGTTTGTACATTTTATTAGATGCGTTTGACCAAGACAAGAAGATTTTCGCTTCATCTCGCTGATAGGGAGGTCACTGGAGAATAATAGTTCGTAAGCTCCTATGTTCACAGGCAGGTCACTGACTAATAAATTTAAACGGAATCGTCAGTTGCAATCGTAACCATACCATTTTGTGTATATAAAGATGACTATTCTATTGGTAAATTTCTCTATAACTATTTCGGGTTTTCTATTACGTGAGTTTCAGCTAGTCTTTGAAAATTAGGTGAATTCTTTACGATTTTCAGTGTCTTTAGTTGACTGCCCATAAATGTACATTCCGTTTGATGTGTTTGGTAAAACCTTCAGACTAAGATATTTCTTAAAAGCATTTACCGAAGTTTTGACTTTTTTGGGCATTCTTTCTAATGCAGATGGTCGTCTGGGTCATATTTGTAGACTCACTTAAACATGAACGTCCACAACAAAAGCCGGGAAAATATATGCCTTTAGTTATTTTTTAAAAAAAAACTTTCTATAATAAGTTACCTTTTTAAAAAGTGCGCTTTTTATTAAATGTTTCGCTGTCGAATGCCTGCGTACTTGACGTTTTTCCAAAGTGAAGTCAAGGCAAAACTGGGAACATTTGACCGGTTTGTCGGCTTTGCTGAAAAGTAGGGATACAATTTATTTTGAAAATTAAAGAACTCTCTTTTCTCTTTCTATTGGAGCTTTTTCGATATATTTGCTTGCTTTCAATATACTTCTAATATTTCAAACGCACCAAACAGGCACGTGAATTCCTCGAAGCTTGGCACTCCGGCGCAAACAGTATCAACCGCCACGTCGATCTGGATGCGCATACCGAAGGTCTGCGTGCACTGTCCGCTGACTTGCGCCCACCTTAAAACAACAACTGCTTATCCGTGCCCAGCCAACAGTAAACTCACTGATTCTGCATCTCCCGCCATGTGACTTACTATCAAAACTTTAGCACCCCTCCCCTAACATGTGACAGCTATCGTAACACGATTCCCGGCCCCCCAACCCCCCATGGTGTCCGTCTTTCGATGTAACCTCTGTGCCCCTAAACCCTCCAGCGTGCCAATCCCAACTCTCACTTCTCATTTCGTCTAACGACGGGTTGGTGTAACCAGCTTGAAAATTCACGAGTAAACCTCGATTTTCCAACGAGCCTTCTTTCTTCATTTATCATCTCAGAATGCACACTAATTCAACTATTCCACATATTTTTGGGTGTCAAACGCTTACTCTAACCAGACGTTGGGAGAAGTTCTCGCTGAGGGAGGTGACAACCCTCGAACAGCTGAGTTTTTTCATCGCTGTCGTGATCATGGCATCCTTCCAAAGTCTCTTCGCTTTAAACCCACACTGCCCAATGAGGCTGGGAGATTGCTTCTCGCAAATATGGATTTCGTGTTCTGAGTGCGATTAAATCTGATATCCATAATCGTCTTCGTCGATCTGAAGCAATTATCTCTGACCTTAGGTTCAGGTGCGTCTCATCCCTACCTGAAGATATTTTCGAAAACATACTGCAGCGCGTAAATCTCACCACCAAGGATGCTCGTATGAAGAAGCGAGCCGATCTTCAAGAGAAGCTCCAAGTTCTTCTCCGTCCCATCAACGACAGTACTTTGTCTACAAGAGTTGTGAGCCTTTCAAACCTCGTGGAAGTTAACTTCAACACCAACCAAAACTTGCCATTGGCGAAGACGAGCATTAAGAATTAAGTTCCCCATACCAGGGACCGCCCTCTAATGGGTGCAGCTAACTCTCTGACGATGTCATTTTTGAGGGTAAAAGAAACCCCACTACTTTATGTCTTTCATTTTGGTCGTCAGGATAAGAGACATTGTATCCAGCCCCCGCCAATTTAAAATATTTGGAGTAAATGACAGAAGCCCTTAAAAACTCCACTGAAACGGTACAGGTATGTATGAAAAAAATGAAGTTGTAAAATTTTAGTAGTTAGTTTAGTATGCAAAATTTTTAAAACTTCCAATGAGGTATAAATGTTTAAACATTTGCGGCCTTTTCGGAATAACTGCGAAGAACATGTTCGCTGCATTCGTACCATGGCATTATCATGAGAGTCAAAGTTAATGTAAACAAATCGGTCTGTTGAAATTAAATAAGTAGTGTGCTTATAGGTGTATCAGTAATTCAGCAGGTGGGTTGTTAAAAGTCCGGATTGACCATTAACAGGGGATTACTCCGAAGTTTCTTGAACACATTCACAGTAGGGGAATACAGAACCTGCGTCGGTAAAGATTTCCGCTGCCGAATAACTCGCTGTGTGAAAAGGGAGGACCGTTTATCTATGTGGCACAGTTCATTTTTGAGCTGGCAATCGTGTCCGGATATTCGTTATTTGATGCCATTTCAAAAAATTTTCCCAGCTGACATCCAGATCAAGCCGCCTTAGGAACTAAAACGTTGCTTTAAGGTCACCTCTGTCCTGTCTATAGTGGAGGGAGAAGAGAATCAAGATGGTCTGGCACTACTCGTAGGTAAAAATTTTGAATTCTGAGACAGCCTTTGCAGCACATCGTTGTAGGCCTTCAATAATACCGATAACTTTGCGAAGCCAAGGTCGCCAAGCCTGTAACACATATTCCAGGTACGGCCAAACAAATTTTGCATATACTTTACTGAAAATATCCGCATTTAAGTGCTCAAATGTTTTTTTCATCGCCCTCGCTGAGGCTTTGGGACATTCCGTTGTGACGCTTAAGTCGTCTTTAATAAACACGCCATGGTCTTTTTGCCACCTTACGGTTTCAAGTGGTTTGAATTTCTAAGGGCTCCTGTCTTGGGATTGCATTAGTTTGTCACCTTGCTGATATTCTGTGCATTACCACACTTGTTGACATCGAATTTCATGCACGTGTTCTCGCTCCATGCGTGCAGTATCTCTATGTCTTCTTGTAGTATCTGTGAGTCTCTTTCGTATTTTATCACCCTTGACAGTTTAAGATTGTCTGAAAAGAGCAATATATCCGATTTCAACTCCTGAACTAGGTCGTGTACATAGAGAATTAACAGGAGCGGCCCAAGAACTGACCCTTGTGGAACTCCACTTTTAACAGGCACCCCTTCTGAACAGTGGTCACCAGCGATAACTTTTTGTCTGCGATCGGTTAAAAAATTTTGAAACTTGATCGGAATACCAAATCCTGATGAGATCAGAAATTTTCACCTTTTGCTGAGCCAAATAGTGGACGATCAGATCCACTCTCATCACAGGTCTATCGGTAATTTTGTTACCTATACGTATATGAACGTTCCAGATAGTCTGAAGAACCAAACTTACTGCATCGTGGGTGCTGAAAAGCTAATAAGACCCACTGCCACGGCAAGAAACGTTAGAAGTCTTTTATCGGATATGGTGCAGTTACGCAAAAACAAACCACGTCGGAGCAGCTGGATACCTGCTCTGGACAGGAATGACCCAACACGCGGCAGCGGCAGTGCGGAGAAATTACGCTAACTTTCAAGCTTTAGTTCATTCGCTGAGACCCGACCACACATTCACGTTCTTTGAGGCCCGAATTCTTGTGAGAGCTGATAAGTGGCGCCATAAGCTGCTTACGAGCCCCCAGTCTAGTACCAAGTGCAATGAACTAGTTTTGTCAAAGCAATTAGCTACTCGGGGACCGCGCAGGTGAACACTGTTTCCAACACCAGCGTCGGTTAGCAAGATAACTGAGCCAGTGTCACCAACATCCAAAAGAGTAACTGAAATTTTAGGGACAAAAGACTCAAAGGCCGGCCATTAAGCACTTATAAGTGCCCACTCTAGATACACTAGCATGCCAACCGGTTGTTCGACCGTCGATTTCGACGAGGTCCACCGTATGCTCCACACCAGGTGGTGCAGGGACGGTGACTTGCGCGTGAATTAGTTTTAAGTGATAGTAGCCTTGCGCTGCAGCTACCGCACTCTCTCCTCCTCCCCCACCTGAGCCCGGTGTCAAGACAGAGTCAAGAAGACCGGAGATGGGAGAGGGTGCAGGTGGCTGGCGCGGCCGAAGCCGCCCCTGGGCGTGCCACCACACCTGGCTCGGATCCCACGGAGTGGGAGTGCCATAAAGGCTACATTAAGAAGGAGCCATTGCAACCTGACTCTCAGTTCGCCAGTCAGCCACTCCACACAAAACACACATTGGGCTGACCACGCGGTCCGAGTTATCCCGTCAGTTGGCAACCTTCCGAGCCACGGCTTTTAGCGCACCGTGATAGTTTCAAGTGCGTCAGATTGTTTATAGTGAGGAACAAGCGCTGAGCTCTCGACCTCACTCTCGCCCCCACCCCCACAATCAGACTACTGTCCGAGCCGGTCAGTTGTCTGATGCGGAAGCGGGCGCAGCTGCTGGTGACCTCGTCTACGTGTACTACGTACACGACCTGGCCCCCCAAACACAAGCACCAGGAATTCACACAACAGGGGGTTGAATGGCTTACATCTCACATGTGTGAGATAGCCAGAGGTCACGTTAAGAAGGAGCCATCGCAGCCTGACTCTCAGACCACCAGTCAGCCACTCCACACAACACACATTGGACTAACTGCGAGGTATGAGTGTAATTGTCAGTTGGCAACTTTCCAACCGCGGCACTCAACGTTGCCGCACTCTCTTCTCCTCCCCCACCTGAGCCCGGTCTCATGACACAGTCAAGAAGACCGGAGATGGGAGAGGGCACAGGTGGCTGGCGCGGCCGGAGCCGCCCCTTGGCGGGACACCATACCTGGCTCGGATCCCACAGAGTGGGAGTGCCATAAAGACCACATTAAGAAGGAGCCATTGCAGCCTGACTCTCAGTCCGCCAGTCAGCCACTCCACACAAAACACACTTTGGGCTGACCACGCGGTCCGAGTTATCCCGTCAGTTGGCAACCTTCCAAGACACGGCTTTTAGCGCACCGTGATAGTTTCAAGCGCGTCAGATTGTTTTATAGTGAGGAAAATGCGCTGAGCTGTCGACTCACTTTCTCTCACTCCCCACAGTCAGACTTCGTCCAAGCCGGTCAGTTGCCTGATGTGGGAGTGGGCGAATTGGCTGATGGATCGGCGTACCCTTCTTCGCGCGCCCCAGCACGACCTGGCCCCCATAACGCACACACCAGGATTCACAAACTCAGGGGATATGGAGCAGCCATCGCCATCTGACTCCCAGTCCACTGGTCAGCCACTCGACACACACAGCACATACACAGAGCCAACGGCGGGGTCTGGTGGAAGCGTCAGATTGGCAGACTTCCCAGCCACGGTTTCTAGGACACCGTGATATACTCTGGTAAATGGTGATTGTGAGGGTGTTGTCGATGTATTGGTGTAGGTAGTGTGCGCTGATGTAGCTTAGCCTCCGGTGGTTTACCGGAGGTTTTCATGGAGGCGCATGTGTCCTAATAGGCCCAGGCGGTGTGTAAATCTGCGGGAGCAGTGAGGGCAGTGAAGGCGGGCGCGTCGACTGTATGTCGGAGCCCCAGGCACTGTTTCACCAGCCTCCGTGCGATGGATTCGCAGGTGACCGACCAGGCCGATGCGTTAGTTGAAGGTGCGGGCGCAGTGTGGGCAGGAGAAACCGGTAGAGGCTGGGGCGATGTCATTCATGGTAGTGGGGGTGTCAGGGGCGCTAAGAATGGCAGGAGCGGAGTGTGTGCATGGTTTATCGGTGTTGTCGGCATTGTGGTGTATTCCGCTGTCATGGATGCGCATGTGACCGAATAGGCCCATGCGATGAGTGAATGCGCGAGGACAGTGAGGGCAGTGGAGGCGACGATCTCTGCTGTGTGATGGTGTTCCAGGCACTGGCTCACCGGTCTCTGTACGATGTATTCGCAAGTGACCGACCAGGCCGATGCGTGAGGTTAATGTGCGCTCGCATTGAGTACAGCTTAGGAGAGATTCCCCATCGCTTATGGTGGTGGTGGTGGTGGTGGAGGTAGTGAACGCGAAGGCGGTGGTGGGGGTAGCAGGCGATGAGTAGATGGATGTGGTCTCTATGATGGTGGGAGTAATGGAATTGATTCCAGGAGTGAGGGTGGGAGAGTCAGAAGGAGGGTTGGCAGAATTAAACGTAGACATTGGAATTGTGGGATTGTTGGTGCATTGCGTCCGAAGATGTCCAACCAGGCCGATTCGCGCGCGGAAGATGCGTTGACAGCGCGGGCATGTTGGCAGGGCCTGGGCATTGGCGGTGTTGGTCCGGGGCGCTGGTGACTTTCGTGCCACTCTTTTGGCCTTGGCGGCGGCGATCCGGTTGGCCTCATAGATTGCTGAACCAGTCTTCACTGATCTTCTTCATGCCGGTCTATCCTGGGCGAGGTCCTTCCAGGTCGCCGAGTTGATTTGCAGTTGCTTCAGTGATTTCTTCAAAGTGACCTTGTAGCGTCGTTTTTGACCTCCCTGCCGGCGAGAACCCGTAGCGACATCTCCGTAGAAAAGTCGTTTGGGTAGTCGCTCGGCGTCCATTCTTTCCAGGTGGCCGCTCCATCACAGTTGCACTTGCCTCAGCATGGCATGGATTCTGAGGATTCCGGTCCGCTCCAGGACTTCCGTGTCCGGGATCCTGTCTTGCCATCTCAGCTTCAGTATTCTGCGGAGGCAGCTGAGATGAAAGTTATTCAGCTTCCTGGCTTGGTTCGAGTAGAAGGTCAAGGGGTCCGCACGGTAAAGGATTGTCGTCAAGACGACGGCCTTGTACATCTTCAGTTTGGTGTTCAGGTGAATACCGTGGCGATTCCACACGGAGGCCTGCAGCCGGCCGAAGGACTGACTAGCTTCGGAGATCCGTCGGGCAACCTCGTCATCGATTCTCGTGTTGCGCGACATCGTGCTTCCTAGATAAGCGAAGGTTTCCACGTTTTTGAGTTGAGCACCGTTGAAATTGATTCGAGGAGCATTGTATTCCATGCTAGGTGGCGGCTGGTGCATGACAACCGTTTTGGCTGTACTGATTGTTAATCCGAAATCGGCGCAGCCTTCGGTGAAGAGGTCCATGCTCCTTTGCATGTCCTCCTCCGTCACGGTGTTAAGGGCACAGTCGTCCGCGAAGAGCGAGTCATGGACTGAGAAGGATACGGGCGAAGATCTTCCCGGCGATGTTGAGCAACGAGATGCCTCTGTGATTATCACAGAGTTGCCGGTTCCCCTTCCGTTTGTAGAGATGGACGATGGTCGCGTCTTTGAAATCCTGAGGAACTTGTTCTTGGCGCCACATCTCCTGGAAGAGTGCTGTGAGTTCTGCCATCAGCCGGGGCCCACCGTGCTTGTAGACTTCCGGTGGGATTGCGTCGGATCCCGGTGCTTTACCGCTGGAAATCTGCTGCACGACCCGGATGGTTTCTGGTTGGGAAGGCGGCAGATCCAGGTCATTGTTCGTGTTCACTTGAGGGAGTCGATCAATGGCAGCATCGGAGATGGCTGATGAGCAATTAAGGACACTTCTGAAGTGCTCGGCCCAGCGCTTCAGAATTTGCGATTTCTCTATCAGCAGTGTTGTGCCGTCAGAGCTGAGCAGCGGTGCGGATCCTTGATACACGGCCGTAGATGGCCTTTATGGCTTTGAAAAAGCTTTTCATTTAATTGCGGTCCGTATACCCCTGGATTTCGTCAGCCCTTCAGATCATCCAGGCATCCTGCATCTCCCGCAGCCGTTGTTGTACAAGGCGCCGGCATCTGAAGAAGGCTGCTTTGGTGGCGTCAGTCCGAAGGTCCATGTAGGCTTTGTGTAGTCTATTCTTCTCCGCGAGTAAGTTGCTGATATCGGCGTCATTGTCGTCAAACCAGTCCTGGTGTCGACGGTGTGCGCATCCGAGTACATCGAGGGCGGTGGACTGGATGACATTTCGCAGTTGACACCATCGTGTCTCCACGGTAGCGTTATCATCTGGAGCATGCAGTTCCTCCAGTTTCTCAGTTATTTGGTTGCTGAAATCAAAACAGTGAGCAGGCAAATTTAATAAAAGAGTATTTAAATATACATTGCGGCCTCTTACCTTGGGGCCTTCGTCGGGGTTGCAGTCGGAGCCTCATCTGAGAGATGACGAGGCGGTGATCTGTCCAACCATCGGCATCGTGGATCGCCTTGGTTACCAGCACGTCCTGTCGATCTCGCATCCGGACGACAACATAGTCCAGCAGATGCCAGCGCTGCGACCGAGGGTGCATCCACGTGGCCTTCTCCCGCGTCGGAAGGCGGAAGAAGGTGTTGGACAGCAGGAGACGGTGTTCCGCACACGTGCGCAGAAGAAGGAGGCCGTTATCGTTGCAGTTACCGAGACCGTGGGGACCGAACACTCCCTGCCAGGCAGCGTGGTCCGTCCTGACGCGGGCATTGAAGTCACCAAGGGCAATTAACTTGTCCTCTTTCGGCACAGTCGCCAGCAAGGCGTGCAGGTCCTCGTAGAATTTGTCCTTCGCCGCATCAGAGCTCGTCGTTGGGGGAGCGTAGGCGCTGATGATGGTGGCGAACTGGTCTCCCTGAAGAGGCAGGCATAGGCTCATCAGGCGATCATTGATACCCTGCGGCAGACAGGGCAGACGTCCGACGATGTCGTTCCGGATGGCAACACCAGCGTCGCGTCACTCTGCCTTCGGCCGGCCGCTCCAGAAGAAAGTGTAGCCGGCCCCCACCTCCTCCAGCTGACCCTGCTCAGAGAATCGGGTCTCGCTGAGAGCAGCAATGTCCACCTTGTAGCACGCCAGTTCCCGAGCGACTAACGCCGTCCTTCGTTCCGGCCGGTTGCTCCTAGGATTGTCTAAAAGGGAGCGAACATTCCAGGCTGCTAGTGTGAGTGGACTCACCCGAGCAGCCTGGAGAGTATGGCGAGGGGGATGGGGACGGGGAATATTGCTGTTTGTTTGAGTTTTACGACCGCGTAGTTTGCGATCTGCGAGCCGCGGCCGGCTGCAGAAGACGTGAGACCCAGCATTTTTTAGGGCACATTTTCTAGCCCCTTCCTCCGCGAGGAGGCAAGCAGTGCTATCCCTAAATAGGGCTGCTTGGACATCCCAGACGGCTGCCGAACTCCACGATGGGTCACGGATTTGTTTTAGTGGGAGATCGACCCGAGTTAGTCTGGGCTGCCTACGGGGTTGCTGTCGCCCCCACCGTACGACTTTTTGAGGGAGGGGGGAGGTGGGAAGTTCGGGAGTCAGACATACCGAGTGTGGAGGCACACACAACACCGGAGACCCTCACCTGGTTTAGCCCGCCGGTCGTGACGGTTGCCCGGGGTGTGGCCGCTGGGAAGAACCCAACTTCGAGGAGCCACCGGTGAGAGTTGGGTACCAGTTAGAGGCGGCCACAGGAGCATTCACCACCTGTACGAGACAAATGGAGCGACCAAATGCAAGCTGTGTGGTGCTGCCCCTAACTAGTACCCCTACACCCCAGCATGCCAAACAATCACAGCACGGAGTCTTAATATAGATTAACCAATGAGCAGAGGCTATGTCATATTTCGACATGTCGAGATTTCAGTATATTAGGGCTATATCGACATGCTATTAGAGTATTTCACCAGAGGGTAATCATCCTCGGTGAGGGGAGGCTTTACTTGTCAAAGGTACATGGTAGCAATGGTGACTGTATCCTATAAATACCTTAACTCAGTGTGTATGAATATCCTTTTGTCTGTTTCTGTCTTTGAGGCTGAGTTCGTGCACGAATCCGAAACCTCAGAAAAATAAAGTTCTTATTCCGGTTATCTTCTTAAGGAGCAAAGTCTTACTTATCATTGTGTTCATGCAACAACAATTATAAAGGAAAAGGAGCCATGGTTTGCCGTGGGACATTACCTCCTTGGGACAATTTGCGGTCCTTACCCTAGAAGCATATGATCAGTGATTTCCTCAATTATACCACTTGAGCAACCCATGTCCCGGTTATATTAATTGGGACTGGGATTGAATCTTTGAAAATATAACTGAGCTGTAGGCTTTTTTCTATCTTTATGCAGCAATCGACAATGGCCATCCGCCGACATTGGATAAGTACCGCAAAAATATTTTGCCAGTATCCAGTTACATAGCTTCAAGACTGTGCTGTGAAACAGTGGAATAGAAGAAGAAACAACGAATCATATGAGGTTAGTCTTCCATTGACAGAGTATAGTCACTTGTAAATCTTAACTGCTATTTTGGTGATGAATTTCATTGAATCAGCAAGCAGTAGGAACTATTGTAAGGATACCTAGTACATACACTGTCAGAGTAGAGTTAAAAATTCGATCAGTTTAACTTAATGATTTTTGAGAGAAAAAATGATAATAACATTAGAAAATCTAATAGTATTTTACTATCGCTTACCATCTACCCTAAACTTGAATAAATGGGCCTTGGTGGAAGTAAGTTAACTAAAGTTGGTATTTAGTGGTAAGAAATTATTACGCCTGGATGATCTCAATACAATTGACATAGACTGGAAACTTCCGATCACAAACACTTCTAGGATATCATTGGACTGCCAGTTATTAAAGCTATCAATTGCCAAATATCCCATTCAAAAGATGAGAGGGATTTCACTAGCGTTTTATGTGTTGAGAAAGACACGATCGTGGCTGCCGATAACTTTAAGCTTCAATAAGACTTAAAAACGTCCGATGATTAGACCGTTATTAAAAATCCCCTGGATTAAGTTAAAGTTTTGTCTGAGCGAAGCCGTTAAATCTCATTGTAAGTTGGTACCCCTTCCTATATCCGCATATATGTGGCGAGAGGCGCAACCAAAATTTGTTCTGTTTAGGTTTTCTCTGGTGCACCATAAAATGCGCATAAATATATTTGATGGGCAAACGTAGATGCAGCTTGCTGACGTTAACGACATGAAAACATAAAATTTTTCAAAAGCCACCCGCTTTAAATGTATTTTAAAGCAACTGCGAAAATGGCAGACTTAGAATTCAGCGTGCACTAACAAACCGAGCAAAACTGCGCCAGATTTACTGGAATAGAGGATTCTGGGAACAGAGAAACCACCGGCACCAACCATCCAGCTATTCTTGTCGATCCAGCTGCCACGTAAACTTCGCCGGCTGCACCTCTGAACACTGCGGGAGCGGTAAATAGGAGGGTTATGCTTGCAAGGGGAAGTGACTGCGCCACCGTGTGCAAGGGCAGCGAATACCACGAGGAGGACTATGGCTATGGCTACTAGACTCCTCTGTGTCAACGATAAAGTCGAATGTTTTGGATAGTTCTGCTTACTGAATAATTATCTACCGAACAACAGCACTCAACTCCTACACAGAACAGATTTCAAACTTTAACAAGTTCATTTTCACCCTTCCTTATATATTTAATTCCAAAGTTTAGAACAAAAATCATGCGCGAAACATGTGCTGACAGCATGACAGATGAACACAAACCCTACGCTAGCTCAGATCGAGATATCGATATTTCAATACTTCCTACTATAAACAGCTGACAGAGTGCAATAAAAAATCGAATACGTTGGCACCGTCTCCACTGATACCGTATATAAGGGCCGCAGGTCGGGCACGGCGCAGCAAAGCAACCACAGCCATGAAACTCCTCATCCTCTGCGCCCTCGTCGCCGTCGCCTCAGCCCACTACTACCCTGAGCCTCATTACGGCAAAGTTGGCCACGGCCACTTCTCCGGCAAGGCCGCTGTGAAGGGTGACATCTACTTCGATGGCTGCTACGAGGAGACCTGCCAGAAGGGTGACTACTTCGGCTACGGCTGCAAGGCTGGCCGCTGTGCCTACATCTGCCACCCCAAGGGCTGCTATGAATCACACGCCTACTCCCAGACCAGTGCTGAGAGCTGGGGCGAACAGGAGGGCTACGGCAAACGCTTCGAGAAGGGTGGCGCCAAGGGCCAGAGTCAGTACAAGGGTCACGTCCAATTCAGCGGTCGTGTAGACTTCTCCGGCTGCACCTCGGAACACTGCCAAAGTGGTGAATTCGAGGGCTACAACTGCAAGGACGGTCACTGCGCCACGGTGTGCAAGGGCAGCGAATGCCACGAGGAGAAGGAGTACGGCTACGGCTATGGCTACTAGGCTCCTTTGTACCACTAAAAAATACAATATTTTCTACTATTTTTATTCCTTCTTGCAATAGTTTTACCTGATTTTCTGAATGGACTGAACTATTTCCGATTTTGTTAAGTTTTCGTTAAGGAAACTTGAAGGTATTTTGTTAACTGAAGCACAGTGAAGTCAAAGTTGTTACTTCCGACCACTCAGGAAATTCTCAAGGACACCTTCACATCAGTTACATTCAATGTGGAAACGCTCATGTCACACGTATTATTATTGAAATAAGTAATACCAAGATCCGGCTAAGCATTCAAGTTCGTTGAGGCCGAAATTCTCGTGAGAAGGGAAAATCGCTAGAGTTAAAAATCTCGAGCCGGGAATAGCCTGAGTCATAGTCTACGAGCCCTCCTGAACTTATTTTTGGTGCTGGGACTTCATTTGGCTAAAGCAATTAGCCGCTCGGAGAGAGCGCAGGCGAACACTGTTTGCATTGTCAATGCTGAGCCATCATCACACTAAACTCGAACACATATAATGACATTTCAGAAGATAACGACCCGTCTGCCAGCCATCAGCGCAGCAGAGGGCCAAACACCTCCATGAAGTGGGGAGCTGTTAATTGTCATAGGTATGCAGTAGCATGGCGAAAGCATCCTTTAAAGTTTTGCAAATCTCTTGGTAAAACTTACCCTCATCGGATGCTGTCTCTGCTTATGTGTTCGACTGTGAGTCCGAAACATGAGAAGAATAAAGATCTTGTTCCATCGATTGTGTCTACTTCTCTTTGAGTACTTCCTGGGACTTGCATTTTCGATTGTATGGACAACAAGTAAAACCAGTTGTCCGCTTCATAAATAGCATTCATACTGCCTTGTATTTTCATTTTTTGGAATGGTCTCTGCAGATAGATAGGTTGGTTTCTAGTTGACCGTTGATGTGAGCAGAAAGCTTACCTGAATGGAGAATTTGTCCTCATTAGTGGAGACAGAATAACCAAAGTCAAAATAAAAGTACATCGCTAATGACTGAGATCTGCTGGGACCGTCTCCCATTTGGCAGCTGCGCAAATATTTGCTGTCATTAAAGTGAATAAGCCGGAAAAGAATTCTTTAAGTGGAACCGCTGTTTTCGCTCGCAGTTTCCTTTAAATGAAAGTCATTTTTAACTCTTTTAAGTGCTTTGGTTCGCGAAGAATTGCGAGGATTTCTGACTTTGCAGAGCTTTTCGTTTCATGACGCCTGGGTGCCACCGGGTACTTAACAATAGTTTCAGCACTGAAAAGTACACCATGAATGATCAAACAGAGGTCATTTATCAGCCAACGTAGCCAGATAAATGTGGCTAAGGAGTAAACGTCAAGGTGGTGAATATGAACCTGGTTTTCAAGATAGCACAGACGCGGACTATGATAAAGTGAATGAAAAACACTGTCTACCTTATAGCTAACAGGAAAATCTCTTATGTTAACGCCCTTCGGAATCAGACAGTACACCCAACTGCTGAAAGTCTCATGCAGTAATTTTATGTGCCATTGCAATGGGCGAAATTACATTAGTTCACACAAGAGCCCCCGTTATAATGAGCCCCATTCACTGCGTATCTTTACGGCTATCTGTAATAAAAAAGCGTAACGGATAGAAATTTGAGGATGGCAGCGTACGCGATATTATAAAAAAGTTACCCAGTTTTTTTTTAAATAATAGTTTACCGTTACAAAAAAAAACTGTTGGGAGTAAGGACCGAAAACAAATTCCAACAAGGGGTGCATAAACACATTTCGCTCTAATAACAGCAAATAAAAAAATATAACAAAAAATCAGTGAACAGAAAAGCATACCATCTAGTAATTGCATGGATTCGAAGCAAACCAGAGCGGTGAAGCAGTTTAGTTGAAGAGCTTGGAAAACTTAAGCATAGGAAACATATTGAATGATTGCAGTTCTGCCAGAAGTAATGCGACGTTTGAACCGGCGTCCCAAATTATCCACAGAGAAGTTGGACCCTTAGTCATACTCGCCTAGATTAAGTCCTTACTCCAGGATTCAGAGCTGGTGAGCAGCAGATCTGGTCCTAAGATAACAGACTATACGCGATTAACGGTGGAGATCTAGGCGAGGGAAAAGTCGGTTGTCTGTGCTTACTTTTTGCCACTTTACTTCTCATCTGTAATCTGCATAAGCTTTTTCGAACAGCATATGGTTAGACTTTCCATTAAGAGTTAATGAGATAGCGCATCAGTTTGGGTGCGAGTTTATGTTGGTTTGGGCAAGTGCAGTCTGCTCCTGTTGATGGTGGATACAGTGGAGTTTATTTGGGTCACTTTCTCTAAGCGCCGTGCGGTCACATCCGCTCTTTTCCACCAAAATGGGATAACAGTACTCGCTTAATCACGCTTCGGCTTTCACGGCTTCATGCTATCAACGTATGTCAATATTCCCGATCTTAACCGACAAAATAGCGAGCCCATGGCGCAATAGATAGAGCGTTTGACTTCTGAGCAACAGGTAGCGGCATCAAGCGTTGGGTGGGGCACTACCTGGGTTTGGGTATTACTGGCTGATGACAGCTAATGAGCCAGAAATGTCCATTCCAGTCTCCCTTGTCTATGCCGGCAATGTTCAGCCATCATAAATTGTCTCAAATTCGTTTTCAACCGATCGCATTGTCATCATTTTCAGTACTGAATACTTCTTTCCTCTCACGAAGGCTCCGAATATAACCCTGTTTATGGGCCAACTGCCAAACGCTATGGCTAATCGCAAACAAACACAGGTGCGGGGACTAAGACGGTGCAAAATATGGGTTTGCTTTATTTGCTGGAGGAACACAGTGTGGCATCTTACCCCCTTTTCGCCAAGACTGAAAGCTGAAGCCCGTAGATCACAGACACTTGAGGCCGAGTACACGGCAAAGACTTACATCCTCCTTTATGCGGCCAGTTTTGTGGGTATAACTTACGAATCGGACCCGAAAAGGACAAGACAAGTGGGTGAGATAGAACAAAAAGTGCGCCAATAACTAATCGAGTTAATGTGGATGATAACTGAGTAGCTTAAAGTGACAGTTATCTCACCACCCCTTCTACCTCCCAGGACACATTCGACATCATCAGCAATAAAATCGTTATGACAGAGGCGATAGCATATATGCTGCTGGATTAGAACCAACGTTCGCCAACTGCAAATCCGAGGGTTATAACATTGCGCATGCAATTTGGGGCTAAAGGTAAGAGCACTAAAATTGTTGAGAAACCTTTTAAAGGTTATCCCAAGGGAGGAAAACTTACCTGCTTTAGAAATACTCGAATACCGATGAGATGAAAACCAAAATGCACCTCCCCACGATGCGTGAAAGGACACCGCTAAAATGGCTTCCAGTAAGTAGACCTAAATAAGATTAAATAGATAATACCACAGCTAGGTCGACAACAGGGAAGAATACATTAACGCGTAAACCCCTTCGTTTATTGATCGATTTATTTAGTTTTTCGCTGTTCATGTTGGTCTGTCTTTATTGGGCAACTGTTTTCATTGATCACACCCTCCTGCTGAGATGATCCCGAAGGTGCAGTTTAATTCCATCTTTTCTATGAGCAGAGAAGTCCGGTCGGGCAACGGTGTAATTATTTTATTATTCTGAGCTTTCTAGCTCCTGCAAACTCCTGTGATTCGATCCTTCGCATTCAAGCTTTTACATCTACCGCAAGTAATCAATCAGTAAACCGATTGTATTTTGCTTATGCAAGTAAATTAGCTAAATATTTTACAGCCTGGTTTATATTTACCGCAATAGTGCCAAAGGGTTTTACCCCGAGTATATCAGCTAACAAGACGTGCCTCCGTCGAATAAATGAGTCATTTGAAGCTTTTAGCATGTTTGAATTTACGAACTGTTTTCAGGTATTTGCAATGGGGCTATAAAAAGTCTAATTTTGTATCAATTGCAGCTTGCTTGAACACCGTCGCCTACCAATCGTCGTAATTTTGTGCCTGTCACTTATTGAAGACCTCCCAACTACAATGCATTTAGTGCCACGGGAAATTGCCTCAAAATAAATGTCTGTCAACTTCCGTGTGAACGAAATATTTTGCATTCGACCACCCAGGAAGTACTTCGATTTGCCGGGAGCCGTTTATACGCATCTATTTAGGTTAGCATATCACCCAGCAACCAAATTTTAAAAATGCCGCCGTCTAACATAATGATAAATACTTTCGTTCAAATTCTTTTTGAAAGCAGTTCAACTATGCATGGAGTCCATCGAAAAGTGACGACTCAGTACTCAAGTCCGCCTTTACCTCAGACTAACACGCCTGAAGGACTGAACATTTTGTTCGCCTGACGTTTCAGAGTAACACTCGAATCCACCCTCAGGGTCTCCACAGAGAAAGTATTGCAGTAATTATAGCCCACAGTTCCTATGCCACCGTACATCTATCGCAAGTGAGGACTTCGAAATTTATGACAGATGGTTCCACTTGAGGTGGCAATTGCTTGATATGAACAAGACAAAGACAACAATATATGCAGGATTTAGCGGTATCATAAAATTAATCGATAGCAGCGTGTAGGTGGTCATACAATTTTATGGTGTCATTGTAGTCGGCATAGTTCGTGGTCTGTGTCTTCACCGAGTTTTCTTCCGGTAAACAATGTTCCGATTTAAGAAGTTAAGTTTGTCAAACGTACGCCTTCGATTATTCAGTACCAGGCTTTTACATTAATATACACGACAGTTCGACCGTCGATTACGACGAGGTCCACCATATGCTCCACACCAGGTGGTCCAGGGACGGTGAATTGCACGTGATTTATTCTAAAGGGATAGTAGACTTGCGCTGCATTTACCGCACTCTCTATTCCACTCCCCACCTGAAATCTGTATCAAGACGGAGTCAAAAAGACCTGAGATGGGAGAGCGCGCAGGTGGCTGGCGCGGCAGGAGCCGCCCATGGGTTTACCACCACACCTGGCTCGAATCCCACGGAGTGCGAGTGCCATAAAGGCCACACTAAGAAGGAGCCATTGCAGCCTGACTCTCAGTCCGCCAGTCAGCCACTACACAAAAAACACACATTGGGCTGAACACGCGGTCCGAGTGTTCTCGTCAGTTGACAACCTTCCAAACCACGGCTTTTAGCGCAACGTGATAGTTTCAAGCGCGTCAGACTGTTTATAGTGAGGAACATGTGCTGAGCTTTCAACCTCACTCTCTCCCCCACATCCACAATCAGACCACCGTCCGACCCAGTCAGTTGTCTAATGTGGGAGTAAGCGCATTGGCTGACGGGTCGGCGTACCGGTCTTCGTGCGCCACAGCACGACCTGGCCCCCATAATGCACACGCCAGGATTCACTAAATCCGGGGATATGGAGGAGCCATCGTCGTCTGATTCCCAGTCCACTGGTAAGCCACTCGACACACACAGCGCATACACTGAGCTGACGGCTTGGTTTGGTGCATTGCGTCCAAAGGTGTCCAACCAGGCCGATTCCCACGCGGAAGATGTGTTTACAGAATGAGCATGTTCGAAGGGCCTAGGCATTGACTGTGTTGTTCCGGGGCGCTGGTGACTTTCATGCCACTCTTTTGGCCTTGGCGGCGGCGATCCGGTTGGCCTCATAGATTGCTGAAACAGTCTTCACGGATCTTCTCCATGCCGGTCTATCCTGGGCGAGGTCATCCCAGGTCACCGGGTTGCTCTGCAGTTGCTGCAGGAAAGTCTTTAGAGTGTCCTTGTAGCGTAGGTTTTGACCTCCCTGTCGGCAAGCACCCG
>WEDG01008710.1:0-25550 GCA_017591395.1 Schistocephalus solidus | reverse complement strand
TTCATTTTTAGCGCCAGGATCTGCAGCAAATTTAGTGAGAGGTACCCAACGTTTACCTTCTGAACTATGGCGTCAATATAAATGGTATGACCCTTTATCCTGAAGGCGTTGTCCATTCCACGACTGTAAAAATTGAGATCATTTATAGAATCCTTAAAATGTGTTTTCTTGACATCCACCATGAAACCCTAAGTAGTAATCACATCCTCTATCCCCTTCTTTGGCGTCCCTTTTCTCAATTGATAACCGCAACAGGCGTGCTAACCTGCAGACCGCCGCCAACTACAGGCTTGACCTGAGCCTAATCATGGTAGCATCGGCAGCTGTGGGTATCCTATGTGCATCACCCAGCCTACTTTTTCATCCATGGACCCTTGTGCTCACGCACCCCAGACTCTACCCTTGAATAACCAAGCACATGCACCAGCTGAACGCGCAACCATACACCGTGGCTGACACGCTCCTAAACACACGCTTTCTTCAATCACACAAGCAAACAGCCATCCAACAGCAATCTGCCCTGTGTACAGAATAAATTGTTTCTAATACCTTACTGAATTAATCTTAAGACAGAACAAACTTAGTGTGTGTGTGTGTGTGTGTTTGTGTATGTGTGTGTGTGTGTGTTTGTGTATGTGTGTGTGTGTGTGTGCCCCCTTGTGCCCCCTAAACGGGCCACGTGGTAGATGCGTTGGACCAACACGGGGGCCACATCAGGGCACGGCATGCGTTATTCGGGTTGCGCTCCCTTAACAAATGCCGAACATGGAGGTGCGGTGGCACGCCTAGGGGCGGCTAGATATAGGGGACCCAGCCGTATCAGCCACCTGCGTCCTCTCCCGCCTCTGGTCTTCTTGACTCTGTCTTGACACCGGGCTCAGGTGGGGGAGGAGGAGAGAGTGCGGTAGATGCAGCGCAAGTCTACTATCACTTTAAACTAAATCACGCGCAAGTCAACGTCCCAGCTCAACTTTCCCATGAGCATACGGTGGACATCGTCGGACTACGACGGTCAAACTGTCGGGGTGTGGTTATAGTTGATCTCACATTCTTGACCGCCACAATTTGTTGACCTCCGACTTTCCGAACACGTGAACTAGTTAAACATTTCCTTAGCCTCTCCTTCATTTTTACCACGATGTTGGACAACGAGAATAAATAAATAAATAAATAAATTGTATATTTAAGGCCCAGAGAGCCCCGACATTTCAAACTTAGTGTCGCGGTATAAATAAATACAAAGTGGATAATTGCTGCACTATGTGAGCAGCCATATTAACAGCAGAAATGAAAAATATGGTAGGCATATCCGATTCAGAACGATTTGCCATTTTTAAAACAATAGTCAACAATCTTTAACATAAACGGTGAACTAGAAAAGAAGCAGTTAAAAAACTCCTACGGTTAAATCGGAGGTGGAGTTCAGCGAGCCGCCAATTTAAAAAAAAAATAGGAGAAAAAAACTGCTTCACTAAAAAAATAATAGCTAGATGCAATGGGATAGTGCTGTGATGTTGCTGAGAACGTATGAGGTTTCGGAACGCTCCTTGTCGTGTGAGAGATAATATAGCAGTCAGATCTACTGTTTGTAACCACCAGTGGAGGTGAGAGAGGACGAACTCATCGTGGACACCAGGGTCAAAACGAAGAGGGGACAGTAGATGTCATGAGATCATCATCGAGATGCGACCTTGCTGACTGCATAGTCCACCAATCAAAGAGACGAAAACATCAGAACCAGCCATGATCATCAACAGATCCCGGCGACCATCGTCGGGGTTGCAAAGCGGAGGAATGTACCAAGGTTGTCAAGACTTGGCGATGCTACTTTAAAAGGAGGGGGGCAAAAAGTGAATGCAAAGATTGACTCTGCAGAGGATGATTGACATATAATAAGAGACCAATATAAGATTGACTCTGCAGAGGATGATGGGCATATAATAAGAGACCATTATAATATCAAGGGAGCTGACTCAAATACCAGGAGGAACCTTTTCGAAATCCAAAAGTTGCGAGTTAGGGAAGGAAACAGACAATAAGGACTTTATATCTTCCGAAGTTAAATGTTTTCGTAACTTTGTTTTGAAAATAGCTAATGTGGACGACAACCTAATTTGTTGTGGAAGATTATTCCAGATGAAAGCATATTTGGAGGCAAAAACTGAGACCGGTTAGTTGTGGAGCTAAGGGGTGGTGAAATTATCATGGAGGAATAACGAGTGGCATAGGGTTGATCTACCGGAGTGAGAGCGTTAATTCGTGGGAGATTTGGGCTAGAGTTAACGCGAAACAGGAAGCAGAAACCGGCTTCGAGTCTTCTTACCCACAGAAATTTAATGTTTGCTAACTGGCATCTATCCGTATAAGAGATACTGGATCCAGGAAGAGAAAATATTCTTCCAGTAAAAACCCTCTGAACTTTTTCAATCTTACTGCGGTCAGAGGCGTTCATCAGCCCAAAGAGGGGACAGCAGTATTCTAGAATAGGAAGAACAAACATGCGGTACAGGTCTAACTTTATTTCCGGAAGGAAGAAATTATGCGATATAAAACCACATATCTGTGCAGCCTTTGCAGAAATTCGATCTGCTTGAGGCGATAATGCTAGCTTGTTCGTGTAACTTAGACCTAAGTCTTTTATAGTTGATCGTTCTAAAAGTGTACTATTTTGAAATACGAGGGGTCCAGGAAGCTTAGCGGGGCCATGAACACATAAAACTACGCTTGGGTGAAGAAAACTCCATCTGCCTAGTACAGCTCCAACGTGAAAGCATAAGTAGATCAGTGTTGATTTTATCCACGCAACTATTCGCAGTGTCTTTAAAAAATGAATAAATGCACTTGAGATCTTCAGCATAAACGAAATTGTGTGAATTTGTGAGTAAAGCTGAAATTTCGTTTATGTACAGAATAAAGAGAAGGGGACCTAGAACCGTGCCTTGAAAAACGCCACTCGTGATCGGTTGAGGCGTCGAGTAGCTATTACCTACTAAGACCTTCTGGCTGCGGTTAGACAAGTAGGAACCAATGAAGTCAGGGAGAGGAGGCCGGATGCCGAGAGCTTCCAGTTTAACCAGAAGACGTCTGTGCGGTACCTTGTCAAAGCCTTTGCTCAGGTCAAAGTAGATCACAACCACTGACTGCTGCTCATTACGAAGGGAAGCGACGAGGTTAAGAAAAGCTAAATGACACACTTCGCATGATCTCCCAGGTAGAAAACCATATTGCGAGTCGCTTAAGAGCTTATTTTCTAAGCAAAAGTCGAGAATTTGGTTAAAAATAATTTTTTCAAGAAGTTTTGCTAGAGCCGGGGTTTTGTGAAGACAGGAAGAATAATAGATGTCTTCCATTAGTCAGGAAAGAATCCGTTGAAAAGATAAACTGAGAATACATGGCTAAGCAATCGGGGAAAGCTCGGCACTCTCTTAATAACTGAGTTTAGAATACCGTCAGTCCCCAAAGGGTGCGAGTTTTTCAGACGCATTATTTGCTTACGAATTAGTTCGATGGATAAATCAATGGTACTGATAACATTAAATGAGTATGCCTGAAACGTCGGAACCGGTTCAGGTTCCATCGTAAGAAGATTTGCAAAGAATGCACTAAACAATTCTGCCTTCTCAGAGTCTTCGAGAACGGATTTCTTAGTTTCATTAAGTAATTGAGGTATTTCATAACCTCGTTTAGAGCAGGATCGACGGTGGAACAGTTGAGCAACAGATTTTGCAGAGTTTGGCTCTCTGAGTGCGCATGATTCTCTCTGTCTGTCCCGTGCAAGCCGAATCTTAGAAGCTAATTCGAAAATCTCTGCAATCCTTAGATGTACAGATAACGAACTAGTATATTGATCTTTTAATTGTTTCCTCAATTTCTTTAGCCTTGGCAAAAGGAAGTGGGGAATGGTGGATTCCGAAGTGTAGGGCTTGACAATTTTGATTGGCAAAAATTCCTGATGTTATTTGAAACGACTGACATTAAGTCAGAAAGACTTGCTGCATCGTTCATGGAGGAGAGATGCTGCCAATCCAATGAGTCCAAAAAGTTGTTAATTAAGCTCATATCTGCAGTGGTGAGTACGATCATTTAGTACTTGTGAAACAGTTAACTGAGCAGTTTTGAGGCGTCTAATAGGCAATATTGTTGTAACTTATTTAGCTATTGATGGGCTCCCTATACATAAGAAAAATAAGTGCGGGTTTTGGCCTTTCCTAGGTTGAATTATGGAGCCCATTGTTTGTGAACTATTTTTGCATTCATCATCCCTTTTTTTCCTATTGGGTTGCAGCTCATTATGTCTGAAGATGGATTTCATACTGGGCCCTATAGATTCCAACGTTTTCGTTTTGAACATCCTATTCCTCTCGTTGTCATCGGTATGCAGAACAATTACCACCGTTACCATTTTTTAGGACAATTCATCTGGTAGCGGCGGTTTTAGCATCACTATGCCTATTTTCCAGTCTCCTTCACATGCGGGTAAGCCATTACCTTCCATAGATAATCTTCCTAGACGGATTCGGCGCAAAACGAAAGAGGCGACGTGGTAATAAAAACAAGAAGACCAACCAATCAGCCATCAAAGCAAGTCTTCGATGGATAACGCAAAAGCCAAATGCAAGAAATAACGCTTTTGCAGGCTTAGAAAAATGGAGGTGGCGGCCACACGGTATCGCCCTTGACGAAGTAGATGCCCTGACCAAAGCCGTCGCAGAGAGGGGCATATAGGCAGCAATTGGTAGGTTTTCTGGACATTAATAACCGTCTTACTAGGGTTACACATTTGGCCTCCCTTGGCGGCGATAGCGTCAGCAATTTTGCTGATCGCGTTTTCACATCGCTCTTCGCCGATGAGGTGACCTACCGGCTAACTTTCTACGATCGCCACTAGGAAAAAAAGGCCTTTTTACTCTCGCCTTTATACGGAATTCTTTTGGGTAAGATATTTCTCATTATTAACTGATTCATGTGCACCGCAGACGTGTTCAATCTTTGGAATATTCCGTAAAAGGCGGACAAACTGCAGCTAGAACGAGCTTTCAAAAATGCCTTTAAAAAGGCATATGACCGACTGCAGAAAAGGCAGTCCTGGGGCACTGTGCTGACGGTACATAGATTTTAATTATCAACCTTTTATACAAACATTTACTACATAAAACACATGCGCATTGTTTTACTCACCATCACTAATTTTATTGTCTTTTCATTACAGGGTGGATACCTTATGAAATGGCTGAGGGATTGCCGGGTCCATCAACACAGGACAACTGATTAGGAGAAATTTATAAGATTTATTTTTGTACACTTACGCTTTGCATATTTTTAAGCAAAATTTATTTTAATTGCGTACCCAGTCTTCCGAGAGTCATCTTATCATTAATAACTATTCGATTAGAATGTAATGGGGATCGTTTTTAACCGTTTAGCTAGTATGGGCGTCAACCAAAGGAGTAAGGGGTTCCGCTGTGCGGTTGAAAAACGAGATACGAATTTTCGGATCCGATTCGCGTCCGAATTCGAAGTCATGGTCGGATCCGATTCGCGTCCGAAAATTCGTACCCTCGGATCCGATTCACGTCCGATTCGCGTCCGAATTGTTATAAGGGTGCAAGGTCAAAATTATGATAGGTACGAACGGCGCTAGTCTTTTTCGATGAGACAATTGGTAAGCAACAGTGAATTAATGTATGGTCTCTTTGGAAGAGGCCCTGCTTAAACTCAACGAAGAGGGGAGCAATGTAATTTGTGAAAATCAGATCTTAAATATGCTTGTCTCTCGTTGAAGAACGGACAAGCTGTGACCAATTAGAGAAATTAATGGTTTCTAGGAAACGCTGAAATCTGGGTGGACAAAAGTTTGAAATCCAGTCAATTTCTGGAAAATTAAAATCCCCAAGTCAACAACCTTTACCTCTACATTGCACATCTCCCTCAAATTCCAGCTTTCTAGCCACTAAGTGTTGAGCTTTGGATTGCACGTTCCGAGGTTGAATTCGAAGGATATAATGCCACTCCTCAGGCGTCGATGTTCAATTATCTGCAGCACTCTCTGTCTGATGAGTATTCCGAGAAACTCTGCCACCTTTTCAACCACCGCCATCCCAAACAGCCTTATATAAAGTTCAAGGAGGCACTGATTAAGTGCGTAACCACGGCAGTGGAGCCCAGACTGCACCAACTTCTCACCGTGGAAGAGCTTGATGACCTGCAAGCGTCTCAGCTGCTTTGAAGGATGCAGCAGCTTGGAAGTGAACGGAAGTTCGAAACTTCTATTCTTCTTCAAATTTTCCTTCAATGCCTTCCACTTGACGTACAGACAGTTCACGCTGTTTCTGAAGGACACATGTAAGAATTTGGCGAGTTCTTTGACATGGTAATGGCGCTGAGAATAACTGAGACACACTACGTAGGTCACACCGCCATCTTATTTATTAAATGTCTGACCAGCTCATCGACCGACTTGAGCAGTTAGTTCTGCAACTGGCGGCTCAACTCAGTGCAGTTACCGCTGGTGACTGGCAGCAATCACAAGAACGTCGTCGGTTTTCCTCACGTTCCCGCTTCCGCCGTCAAACGTCTCTAAGTAGCTTGTGCTGATATCCCCAACATTTCAAAGCAGAAGTGGGACGATGTGTGCATCCATGCTCATTCGAGCCACCTATGGAAATGACCCCGCCCAGCAGTGGTGTCAAATATTGCTGGGAGCGCTGTCAATATTCATTTTCATCGGTTGTTTCCCTGAAATCGTATCATTGGCATCAAATTCCTAGTTGACTCTGGTGCCGAGGTTGGCGTTATCCTAACAAAACGGGCTGTCCGCAAACAACGCAGCTCTTTGTCTCTCAGAGCTGTTAAAAAATTCTTACAAACCCGCCTATGGTCGGCTTCCAGCACCCTCGACTTGGGTCATCCACTGATTTTTCGATGGGTTTTATAATCGCGGATGTTCCTCTCGAGCTCATAGGGGCCCATTTCCTAACTTATTTCGATCTTTTAGTCGAGTTGAAGAATCGCTGACTTGATGACAGTCCTAAAAACTTCGCGCTTGTTTCCAGTCCGAAGCGAAGCTGTGCTTTTATCCCCTTACCGATATGCATATTTCTGACTGTCCTTACCACTCACTCCTCAGGTATTTCCTAGGCCTAACCAACCCTTCTTTTCGAAAATTGGACATAAAATACACAGTCACTGACCACATTTCTACCACTGGACCTCCGAAGTCTGGCCAACCGCGTCGTCTTGCCCCGGGCCGTTTGAAGATTGCCAAGGCAGAGTTCAAGTATATACTTGAGCTCTGTATCACGCGACAGTCCGTCAGGTGCTGGGCATCACCCCTCCATCTTGTTTCCAAGAAGACGGCTGTCAATTCGCGAATGTGTGGCGATTACCGGTCGTATAACTCAGTGACTATCCCTCATCAATATCCCGTCCCTCATATCGAAAACTTTATTATTTCACTCAATGCTAATCGATCTTGTTCGTCCTTATCACCAAATCACAACCGTGACCTATAACGTGTCAAAACCCACAGTTACCACTCCCCTCGGGTTATACAAAGTCACTCAAATGCTCGTTGGTCTGAGAAGCTTCCATTTAAAAATTCCAGCTGTTCATCATGAAGGTGCTGTGAGGTCGATCTTTGATGGCTAGTTCAGACTCTCCTGAACACGAGGCATATCTTCGACAACTGTACGAACGACTCAACGCCTATGGCATTATTATAAATGCTGCTTAGTGTGACTTTGGTGTCACCAGTCGAGTTTTCTTGGGTCACGTATGTAAGGAATTGAGAAAAGTGTTCGGCTTTGTTTTTAATTTCTGATATCTGAAAACTATATAGTTTTCACCAGAGAAGCTGTTTTCTTTCATTGCAGTTACGAGACTATGAAGAGCGCTTATTAGTTAGGAGAAGAAGAGCAGTCTTTGAAGGACTAAAAATTTTGAATGCATGTAAATCCACCGGTCACGATGAGATTCCAGCAAATCTGCTCCTCGAACTCGCTCGAGGGCTGGCCAAACCGTTGTCCTTTCTGTGCCAGGAATAGTTTGATACTGGAATTTTTCATACAGTCTGGAAACTAGCCAACATTACACCACTTCAAAAATGTGGTAGTCGTGTCATTGCTACAAACTGAAGGTCTGTTAGTCTGAACTCAATCTGTTGCAAGGTTCTGGAGATGGTCGTCAAAAATGAATTAATGATTTATTTAGAAACCTATAATCGGTTTTCCATTGCACAATACGGTTTTGGTAGGGAAAAATCATGTGTGACGAACATAATTTATACGATGCAAAGCTAGACGAAAGCACTTGATGCAAACGACTCTGTGCATGTGGCTTAAGCCAATGTAATTAAATTGATTTCCAGAAGGCCTTTCATAGTGTTTCGCACCAGCGTCTCCTTTACTAGTTGAAAATGTTGGGTATTGGAGGCAAAATTCTTACGTGGATCAAGCATTTTCTCGTTGGTCGTTTTCAAGTGGTCTGTGTACGTAGAGAGCAATCAAGGCGCACAGTCATCTGCATAGGATTTCCACAAGATGCAGTACTCGGACCAATCCTATTTCCCTGGTCTGTTAATGATTGCGTACAGGAGTTAAACTGTGACATTACTATGTTTGCGGACGATAAAGACATCTGGAAACTCATCCACAGTTCCGCCGATGGAGGCAATATGCAAGAAAATTTTCCTCGATTGGACGAGTAGTCCCGCATATGGCTCTTGTTCTTCAAATTAAACATTTGCTCTCTGCTCTGTTTGGGAAATTTAAATCAGTTCACTGATACGCGATGCAACTGCCTGAATGAAATGTCAATCTGAGAAGCCAAAAAACAGAATGATCTTAACGTTCAAATTACAGAAAACCTGAAGTAATGTTGCAAGGCTGCTAAATCCACCAATTCAATGCTATATGCTATCAAGCGGGCATTAAGAGTTTTATGCAGACTGCTTTGGTAAAGTCTTTGGTACGTTTTTAAGGCCACACCTTGAATATGCGATTCAGGGCTGACAACCGTGGACCCAGCAGGAAAATAACCCGCTTGAAAAGGTGCAACGGTGAGCCACAAAATAAGAAAGAGTTCAAGGTGAACTGCCAAATGAGATCGGCCTAAATTACCTTAATCTATTTCCTCTGAGTTATACACGTTTGTACGGAAACTTGATACAAACCTTCCGTATCGTGCGTGGCTTGGATTGCGTCCTCCTGTTTGATTACCTTTTCCACATAGCACTACTTCTTATCGCCGAGGGCATCCATTCAACTACCTATGCCCCAAGGCAGATTGGACGTGGGGAAGTATTTTTTCTCTAACCTCGTTGTGGAAACATGGAATAGCCTACCTGAGGCGATTGTAATGTCCCAGTCTGTGAAGCCCTTCAACCATCGGCTTATCAAACATATTTTGCAGCACCAAGAGGACAATGGGACTACAAAACCTTAAATATGAAGTATACTTCGTAACTCTGTCTACAGTGCGTCCAATTCTTCTGATTTTTTCGCAAATAGGGTGTTCAAAGGTATTAGCCTATTTCCCTCGAATACGCGGAGCTGAAAAAATGTCCACTGTAAGGAAACTTGGTTACGGATGCACTATCAAATATCTAGATTTACTCCATCACGACGCATCATTTCGACTTCATGCTCATGGACGAAGCTCCACAATATGATGAAGAGCATCCCAGATTTCACCATGACAACAATTTACTTCTCAAGGGGTTCCTCTTCCCACTGGAGCTGGGACCATCATTTTTATTTATTTATTGCCAGTTCACAGGCAAGGTCAAAAGAGATATACAGAAGAGGATCGAGCTGACAGTGAAAAAACTCCTGATCGTTCTTTCGAGTGTTTTCAGGAGAAAAACTGCAGCTTTTGAGGGATTAAAGTTCAGAACAGGGAAGCGTTGACACAGGTGCCTGGTAAAGGACTTCTCCATTCAGTGTTATGGATCTGGTCTTCTGCACCAGCAGGTATGTCGGCAAGCAGCTGTTCGCTGTAGACTGAGAAATAAGATGATAAGGGTCTGCTGAGCCAGCAATATTGCCCTCAGGATGAAATCCGGCACAGTATTCAGAGTCCGTGAACGCCATCAGAACGGAAGGGAGCTTCCACAGAGTCAGCACCCAAAGATTTTGGAAGGTGTCCTGAATGTAGAAAACAAGGGACAACTCTCGTAAACAAAGGAAAGCTTTGCTGAATTTTAATACTTCTGGGTAGCTTATTCGAGATTGCTATAGCATTTACCGAAAAACAACTGACGGTATCTAATGGTGCGTGCCAAGGGAAGAAATAAAAAAATCATCTTGATGACTGGTGTGCTGAGAGTGGTCAAGATGCTTCAGAGATGCAAGGGGTTAAAGCTACAACTGCGTAAAGGTTAAACAGTACAAACAACAAAGCGGGTCAAAGCTCGTAAGCTTACAGCGTTGTCGGTAGGACAGGATTCTGTGTTCTGAAAGGTAAACTCTTTTTGTAAAAAAGTGCTGGACTGATTCTATCTTGTTCCGTTTACTAGCGTGCAGAAGGCTTAATAGAAACGAGCAAGATTCAAGACTAGGTCTGGCATACATTTTATAAAGGCTGATTCTACTGTTGATTGTATTGACATTTCTGAGAATAAACCCAGTAGTTTGGCTTGCTTGCGAGACAATCGGGGCGCATTGCTCTGACAGATTAAGACTAATAGAATATGATATGGACAGATCCATTATAACTCCGGGCACATTTAGGTCATGACCGTCTATGCTTAAATGGGGCTGATGGTTGCGCCAATAACCATAACGGAGCACTTTTGCCAAGTAAATGAAAGGCGCCAGGTGCGCTACCACTGAGCGAAGGCCTGAAGATCCTTTTTAAAGAGCTCAAGCAAGATATTGGGATCGACCGTTTAATATCAATAGGCAACTTTTAAATGTTTAGCGTACATAAAGGGACTACCATAATTAAAATAATCAGGAACATCGTTGAAAAAAAGGGAAAAAAGCGGGCCGAGCACGCTACCCTGAATAATTCCACTCCTCAAATGCGTGGGTTTGCATATAACATCAAACATTTTAACTCATCGTGCGCGAGCATTCAAAACGGAGGATATTAAGTCCATAAGCTTGTAACCTATGCCGGAGGAGGAAAGTTTCAGCAGAAGGAGATCATGGTCAACAGGATCAAAAGCCTTCGTGAAATCGAAGTAAACCCTGTAAATAGCAAACCCGCCGTCTCTCTGAGTTTTTACTTAAAGTTCTAGACAAGAATGCATTGAAACTATTAACTGTCAACTAAGCGTCAGTTAAAGGGTTTCCTAAGGCCTCTCGAAATTCCGGGTGCTGCGTTTTTCTCTGCGCTTTTACTGTGCGCAAAATGAGTTTCACAACATTTAAAGAAGGGTTTTCAGCAAAATTGACCTCAAAGCTAGTCAGTTTTCTTTAGACGGCCTAGTAGCCTCTTCATTTATTTGTTGGATCAAGGGCAAGACGGAAGTGTAGTTTTGTAGATGAAAACGACGGGAGAGTCTACGCAGTCTATGGCGGAATGATTCAGGGAGGTAGACTTCATCCTTGACATTACTTTTTTTTTCTAACGGGTAACAAAACGAGATATGGGTAGGCGTAGAACTTGGTACAAGGTATCAGTACAAAAATTCACCTACAAACATATAAATGAGTTAGTCAAATCTTGAGAATAAGGATGTGTTGGTAATTCCCCTATATTTTCTGATCAAAATCACGCAAAAAACTATATGTTTTGGTAAATATTTCATAAGCCTCGAGATCTAGTTTAAAAATAACTTTGGCGTGGTCAAAACACCCAAGTGGGTCCTCAGGTGACACTGGCAATGGCTGACAATCATAAAATAAGATCACACATGCTTGATCCTCAGGTGGGAAAATCCACTACCTGCTCCCACATGCCAAAATCTTTTGCCTGAAGTAGGTATTCGATCTTTGCAGTACCGGAAGTTGGAAACCAGTGAACTTCAGGAAGATTGAAGTCACCTGCAATCAAGTAGTACTTCAGATTAAAGTCAGCTGCAGAGTGAAATGCCAGCGAGAGACAAAGATCGTAATCCTCGCTGGCATTGGGTGGGCGATAGACACTACCAACGAGTAAAGAGTAGTTATCTTTTACAACTACTCGGAGCCAACAGCTCTTCTCTACCGCGGTAAATTGGCGATGGTCCAATGGAAAAAATGTAAGTGGTTGCCTAAAATAGATACAGCTTCTTCCGCCACGGCCCTCGTGTCGATCCTTCCAAATGTAAGCGTAGCCTAGAATAGAGAGTTCGGAGTCGAATACACAGGGTGTTGCCTATGTCTCTGTAACTATGATAATGTCGGGGCGGTGGATGTTAACCAGAGTCTGGAGCAAAGGTATCTTATAAAGCAGAGATCTGGCATTTAGGACGATTATTGTAAGCTGATACGTTTTCGGTTTCTGAAACGGGACAGTAAGGCTGTCAGAATGACGGCCTTTGGATAAATAAATGCTCTTTTTACTTGAACTATTATTTTATTATTTATTTTATTTTATTTATTTATTGCCAATTTACAGGCAAGGTCAAAAAAATATATACAGTAGAGGGTCAAGCTGACAGTGAAAAATCTTCTGATCGTTGTTTCAGGTGTTTTCAGGAGAGAAAACTGCAGCTTATTGAGTAATTAAAGTTCTGGAAAGGGACGCGTTAACACAGGTGCCCGGTGAAGAACCTCTCCATTCATTGTTACGGATCCGGTATTCTGCACCAGCAGGTATGTCGGCGAGCGGCTGTTCGCTGTCGACTGAGAAATAAGCCGATGAGGTCTGCAGACCCAGCAATATTGCCTCAGCATGAAGTCCGGTACAGGATTCAGAGTCCGTGAACGCCATCAGAACCAAAGAGAGCTTCCACAGTGTCAGCACCGAAAAGTTTTGGAAGGTGTCCTGAATGTAGAAAACTAGTGACAGTTCACGTAAACAAGGGATAGCTCTGCTGAATTTTGATACGTCTATGTAGCTTATTCCAGATTGCTATAGCGTTTACCGAAAAAAAACTTTCGGTATCTAACTGTGCGTGCCAAAAAAAGAAATAAAAATACATCTCGATGACTGGTGTGCCGAGAGTGGTCGAGGTGCCTCAGAGATGTAAAGGGGTTAAATGTACGACTGTTTAGTAGTTTAAACAGTAAAAATAGTCCCTTATGTAATCTGCGAAGCCACAGCGGGTCAAGGCTTGTAAGCTCACAGCGTTGGTGGTAGGACAGGTTTCGGTGATCCGAATAGAAAACTCTTTTCGTAAAGAAGTGCTGGACTGATTCTATCTTCTTTCGTTCACTAGCGTGCAGAAGACTAAATAGAAACGAGCAGTATTCCAGACAAGGCCTGACATACATTTTATAGAGGCTGATTCTAATTTTGACGGCTTTAAAATTTCTGAGAATAAACCCAGTAGTTTGGCGTGCTTCCGAGACAATCAGGGCGCAGTGCCCTGACAGATTAAGGCTACTAGAATATGATATGCCAGATCCTTTATAACTCCGGGCACATTTAGATCGTGACCATCTATGCTTAGGTGGGGCTAATGGTTGTCGCCAATAACCATAACGGAGCACTTTTGCCAAGAAAGTGAGAGGCGCCATGTGCGACACCACTGAGCGAAGGCCTAAAGATCCTTTTTTAAGAGCTCAAGCACGATATTGCGATCAACCGGTTAATATCGATAGGCAAATTTTAAATCGTCAGCGTACATAAAGGGCCTACCATACTGAAAACAATCAGGAACATCGTTGACAAAGGGGCAAAATAAAAGCGGGCCGAGCACGCTGCCCTGAATAACTCCGCTCCTCACATGCGTGGGGTTGGAGATAACATCAGACATTTTAACCCGTTGTGCGCGAGCATTCAAATAGGAAAATATTAAGTTCAGAAGCATGTTACCTATGCCGAAGTAGGCAAGTTTCAGCAGTTGGAGATTATTGTCAACACGATTAAAAGCCTTTGAGAAATCGAAGTAAACGATGTAAATTGCAAAACCACTGTCTCTAGGTTGTAGCACATGATCAAAGGAAGAGAGCTGGCAAGTGTCACAAGACCTTTTTTTCGAGAAAACCATGCTGAGCCGCATTAAGTAGGTTATTCTCTCTTAGGTGACACATTATCTTGTCTTTGATCTAGGTCTCGAAGACCTTCGAGACTGCTGGAAGTGTATTTATTGGCCTTAAGTCGTCAAATGACGTAGGTCGGCCGTGTTTCGGAATAGGCTTTTTGTGCGATTCCTTCCATAAAATAGGGAAAGTTTCACTTTCAAGAGCAAGATTAAATATCAGATGAAATAGAGAATGGACGGGAAAATATCGTTTACATCCGCCTTTAGAACGCTGACCGGGACGCCATCTGGTCCTGGACTGTAAGATTGACGAAAATTCCGAATTGCTACGGTCACGTCCCAGAGGGTAAAAGTTATGGTTTCGAGGACGTTATCGGTCCAAATCCGGATGTTAGGAAAGTTGGCGACAGTATGTTCACTAAACGTTCTAGGAGAGAAAGCATTGAAGCTATCAGCAGTCAACTTGGCGTCAGCTATTTGGTTTCCTAAGGCATCTCGAAGTACGTGGTGCTGCGTTTTTCTCTGTGCTTTTACTGTGCGCGAAAAGATCTTCGCAACATTTAACGAAGGGTTTTCGGCAAAGTTAACCTCATCGGCTTGTCGTATTTCGTCAGACAGCCTCATAGCCTTTTCAAAGATTTGCTGGATCAAGGGCAGGACGGAGGTGTCGTTTTGTAGATGAAAACGACGGTAGAGTCTACGCAGTCTACGGTGGAATGATGAAGGCAGGAAGACTTCATCCTTGACATTAATTATTTCCTTACGGGGAACAAAACGAGAAATGAGTGGACCTAGAACTTTGTTAAAAAGTATCAGTACAAACATTCACATCCGAACATACAAAGAAGTTAGTCCAGTCGTGGGAATTTAGGTGTGTTAGCAATTCCCTCATATTTGCTGATCTGAAATCACGGAAAAGCTATATTTTTTGGAAAACGTTTCAGCAGCCTCTAGTTCTAGTGTAGAAAGAACTATAGTATGATCAGAATTCCCAAGTGGATCTTAAGGTGACACTGACGATGGCTGACAACCTCTGCAAAAAATTAGATCAAGTATGTTTGATCCTCGGGTGGGAAAATCAACTACCTGGTCCTACATGCCTATATCTATGGCCTCAAGTAGGTCTTCGAACTTTGCAGGACCGGAAGTTGGAAACCAGTGAACTTCAGGAAGATTGAAGTCACCTGCAATCAAGTAGTACTTCAGATTAAAGTCAGCTGCAGAGTGAAATGCCAGCGAGAGACAAAGATCGTAATCCTCGCTGGCATTGGGTGGGCGATAGACACTACCAACGAGTAAAGAGTAGTTATCTTTTACAACTACTCGGAGCCAACAGCTCTTCTCTACCGCGGTAAATTGGCGATGGTCCAATGGAAAAAATGTAAGTGGTTGCCTAAAATAGATACAGCTTCTTCCGCCACGGCCCTCGTGTCGATCCTTCCGAATGTAAGCGTAGCCTAGAATAGAGAGTTCGGAGTCGAATACACAGGGTGTTGCCCATGTCTCTGTAACTATTACAATGTCGGGGCGGTGGATGAAAACCAGAGTCTGGAGCAAAGGCATCTTATTAAGCAGATATCTGGCATTGAGGAAGATTAGTTTAAGCGGGCACGTTTTTGATTTCTAAAACGGGACAGATAGGCTGTCAGGGTGACTGCGTTCGGCCAGAGAAATGCTCTTTTCACTTGAACTATCTGTCCATCCCTTATTTTGAGATTTGTCTCGCGATTGGTCTTTCTTGTTTCTAGTTCTATTATTAGCTGTCGCATTCACATCAGCTGGACCTGGCGACCGTCGTCCATGAGGTGAATAACGTTATCCCCTGGTTTGAACCGCAATGGACCGAGGATGATCTGGACATCTATTTCAGCCTTTGAAATCCCTCAACGGACGCTGCAGTCAGCAATGGAGCATCATGTGACCTCCGACATGCCCCCCGTTGGACCCGTCTCCCAAGGGCGACAGTTTTTTCTCCTAAATATCACCGGGAGTTTTTTTTCACTGTCTGCTCTTTTTCAACGTTGTTCCACATTGTTGGCCTCGCCAACATATCGATATACTATTTTTTTGATACCACAACTCGCATGTACGAATAGGGAATTCAAAGGTGACTCACCTACATCTCCCTCAAATATACTGATACTGATACTGATTTTCATTCGCTCTTTCAACCCATATTCCGGTTGAAAAAACACTTCAGAATGCGGACCCCGCAGAGTTGATTTTCTCTGTAGCAGGAGCTGTGCCTGTGCTTCGTTTTCCAAGATGATTTTAAGATGTCTTGGTCGAGGATTTGAATCGGGTGTAGACAGATCCTTCCCTATTCTATATGCCTTGAGAATGTGAATGGACTCGCCGTCCATCAGCAGCGTTTTTGCATACAATTGAAAGAGTTCCAAGTAATGTTTAACTCGCTCCTTTGGAATAATTGAAGCTGACTCCGGAACACCTTTAATGACGCCATTCTGTTTTCGACTCAATCTAGGGCCCGTTTGTAACTCAGATCTTTCAGCTGAGTGAGTACTGGTAACCAGCTCATTTTATCTGATAGGTCCAGATGAGCCTGGTGTTGGGCAGGCTGGAGCCAAATCTCTGCACGACTTGTTCTTCTTAGACCTTTTCTTCTTTGGCTTTACAAACTCGCCAACCTCTTCAACATCGCATGTTGGTGCAACGTCTACCAGTAATGTAGCGATGGGCGGTAAAGCCAGATAAGTGCTGATGCTACCCGAACTAAGTACCGGTGGAGTGGCGCAAGGACTCGATGGGGCTCCCTTCGGAAGTAGCGAAAATTCCTCTGGTTTACCAGGTCAAACTATCGCGATATGTTTACTTTGACTTTTATGTAAGCTTGAAGAAGCAATATATGAATACGAATTTTGCTTTGTGGTAAGTTTATATCAAACAGGAACTTTTTTAGCAGTTGGGCAAGATATATATTTTTTTAAGTTATCTATTTCTTGTCTTAGATTGCTTATTTCCTGCTCCATCCCTGAGAATTTCTGCTGGAGGCTGAAACACCCCATATATGTTTCGTCTTCGTAAGCTACATAAGTTAAGCTTACGGAACTTTTACCCCGTTTAGCGGGAGGTGAACAATTAGCAGAATAACGATAGTTACAATTGTTTTCTGCTTGTCCATTAAATTGCGTAACAAGATCCCCTGCCAATATGGCCGAGTGGGTAGAGACGCCGATAGACGATCCCAAGCAGCTAGGTCGTGGACCAATTTTTTGTGACAATAAACTTATGGAACTGGAGTTTTGCATGTTATAATTGCCACAAAATTAACAGAGAGTCAGTTAGGATATTCACCAATAAGAATATGAAAATATAAGGACTCAGCCTTTGGTTTGAGCCCCTTCCGCGATTGAGAGCAGATGCAGGGAGCACACAGCCGGCGTGAGTTTCAGAAAGCAGCAAAGATCGAGGGTCCAAGTCGCAATTTACAAACTCATAGGAATATAAAGACAATTCCAGCACCGTGTCTTCTACACTAAGGTAGAGACTAAAAACTCGTAGGCTCGAGGAACTTGAAATTCGAAACCAATTTTAAACGACGCGCCAAAATATCCGTGACCGTTCCTTAAATGGAGACGTGCCTTGACATTCTTCCTTCATATTTCCAGTTCTTTTATTAATTGTCTCATTTTAATTTGCTCTTTTATCCCATATTCCAGTTGAAAAATAAACTTCAGAATGCAGCCCCCCATAGGGTTGATTTTCTCCGTAGCACAAGCTGTGCCTGTGCTTCGTTTTTCAATATGATTTTAAGACGTGTTGGTCAAGGATTTGAATCGGGTTTTGACAGAGCCTTCCATATTCTATATGCCATAAGAATGTGGATGGACTCGCCGTCTGTCAGCAACGTGTTGCATACAATTGTAGAAGTTCGAAGTCAAGTTTTGCTCGCTCCTTTTGAACTGTTGACGCTGACTCTGGGACCCCCTTTATGATTACGTTATGTTTTTGACTCAATCGAGCGCCCGTCTACATCTCAGCTCTTTCAACTGAGTGAGCACTTGTAACCAGTTCACTTGGTCCGATAGGTCCAGATGAACCGGGTGTTGGGCAGGCTGGAGACAAAGTTTTGTACGACTTGGTCTTCTTAAACCTTTATCTCTTTGGCTTACCAAATTCACAAAACTCTTTAACATCGCATGCTGGTGCAACGTCCAGCAGCAATGTAGCGCTGGGTTGTAAGGCAAGATTATTTTTAATGTGGCCTAAGCTTAGTGATGATGTTGTGGAGCAAGGACTAGATGGGACACCCTTTTGAACTAGCGAACCGTCCTCTGATTTACTGGGTTTGGTAAACGCGATAGCTTTTATGTGATTATTAGTGAAGCTTGAAGAGGCTATATGTGCATGCGAATTTCACCTTTGTGTTAAGTTTTTTACAAACAGGAGCTTTTTTACAAGTCGGCAAGAAATAAATTTTTTAAGTTATATTTTTTGTCTTAGATTACCTACCTCCTGCTCCATCCATAAGAATTTCCGTAGGTCGCTGAAAGACCCCATGAAAGTTTCGTCTTCGTAAGCTACATTAACAGAGCTTACTAGACTTTTTCCCCGTTTAGTGGTAGATTAACAATCAGAATAACGATTTTTGCAATTATTTTCTACTTTTTTATTAATTTGATGATCAAAATCCCCTGACAATTTGGCCAAGTGGTTAAAGGCGTCAATGGACGGTCCTACGCGTTTTTGCGGTGCATGTTCGAAACTAGGTCGCGAACTGATTTTTGTGGCAATAAACTTAAGGCACCTGCGTTTCGCATACTTATGGGGATACAGAGTAAATGCAATTGATGTTAGAATCGTCACAAAAGTAACAAAGAGTCAGTTAGGATATTCAACAATAAAAATACGAAAATATCAGGACTCAGCCTTTGGTTTGAGCCCCATTGACGATTGAAAGTAAATGTAGGGAGCACATAGCTGGCGTGCATTTCAGAAATGAGCAAAGATCGAGGCTTTTAAATCCAGTTGAGATCAATCCGGGGGTAGGGAAGAATCCTCAACCTTGAAACTTTTCTTGTTTAAAACCACAGGATCCTTACGTCCAAGTTGCAATTTACGAATGCAGGGGAATATACAGACAATTCTTTAAGAATTTACCAGCACCGTGTCTTTTACACTGAGGTAGTGACTAAAAATTCGTAGGCTCGATGGACTTGAAATTCAATACCATTTTCAAACAACGCGCTGACATTTTGACCGGACACGTGCATCCCTTTGTACCAACATCTGTGCGCCGACAGTTTTTCTACCTTTTCTGCACGGCCTATCCCACTCTTGAGTTCGGGAGAAGGTGAAACTCATCACTGACAGGTTCGTCTGGCCCAAAATCAACCGAGATGTGCAAATCTGAACCCCTTTTAATGGCCAAAAATGCATCGACATGCCACATTCCAGGTATGGCCGCTTCACCATTCATGATGCACGTTTCGGTCAAATTCACCTTTACGTGGTAGGTACTATCCCACCTATTACCAAGTCTATCAACTTTCTGTCGTGTTTATCGATTGAATTTAAGGCCGGTTGCTGTCCCTATTCCAGACATCAGTGCTGAAACCGTTGCAAAGAAATTTATGACGCACTTGGTTTCAAATGTTTGGTGTTCCTGCAACTGCCAGTACCAACCACGAATCACAATTTTAATCCCTGTTATTTCACGAGCTTACTTCACCACATGCTAGTAGTCAGATATGAACGACGCAAACCATCCTCAGGCAAATGGCCTTGTGGATTGGTTCCATTGGAAGCTGAAAACAACCCTTAGGGGGCCAACTCGATCCCCGGTCCGATAACTTTCCTCTATTTATGTTGTCCATCCATTCTATTCTCAAGGTGGACAGCAGTTTCACTGCAGCTGATTTTGTTTTCGGAACTCCTCAACGACTGTTTGGTGGGTTAGTTTCCCCCATCAAAAGCACTAACTTTTTATCCCAGCGGTTATGTGGCGCAAATACGCAGTACCATGCGCTTTCTTCGCGCAACACCACCATGAGCATCATTGGCCAATTCCTAAATCCCTTCCGGCCTGGACACGTTCGAATTTATCCTCATCCAACACGATGCTGTCTTCCGCCCACTCAAGCATCCTTCTGTTGGGCCGTACAAGGTTGTTCGTCGATCTGAAAAGGTTTTGTCATCGATTGCAATGGTACCTCTGACACAGTTAGCATTGGCCATGTCAAACACGCCTAACCAACTGCACCCCAATACAGTGCCCAGCCACAGGCGATGCCCTTACCACCACCTACTGGTGACAACCCACTTCCTGTTCGCTGCACCATATTCAGCTGTCTTGTGCACTGGCACGAAAGATTTGATGTTGGCTTGGCTATCAATGCCTTCACTTCGTTTGCTGTCTGGGGGGATGTTTAACAGCCACATATCGTGCCCCCTTCTTTGGCATCCGTTTTCCCAATCGACAACCGCAACAGGCGTGCTAACCCGCAGACCGCCGCCAACGCACGAAGAGATCACAGGCTTGACCTGAGCCTAATCATGGTAGCATCAGTATCTGCGGCTTTCATATGTGCATCACCCAGCCTTCTTTGAAATTCATGGGCCCTTGCACTCACGCAACACAGACACTGCCCTTGAGCCAACCAATCACATGCCTCACACTCGGACAGTCATTCTCTAATGCACCAGCTAAACGCTCAACCATAGACCGTGGCTGTTACGCTCCCGAACACATGCTTTCTACAGCTACACAAGCAAACAGCCATCCCACGGCAATCTGCCCTATGTACCGAATAAATTGCTCAAACTACCTTGCTGACTTAGCCTGTAGATAAAACAAACTTAGCGTGTGTGTGTGTGGTTATACTCGATCTCTCATCCTTGATCGCCACACCTTCTTGAAAATGAGTCAAAGCAGAGTGATGACATCCAAACCGACTATTTTTCTGTGGCCAGCCATTGCGGAGAATGTAGGTATTTTGTGTGCATCACGAAAGTGATAAGTTTAAAATTTCCACCTTTATTCCTTTATAGTATTTAATATCCCAAATGAAGCCCCGTGAGAATTAAGGCTTCATGATAGCTCATCTTAAGGCAGCAACCACTTCCTATTAGCCTTAAAAACTGGATAGCCTGGAAAAAGTCAACAGCATATCTAAAATTTTAACGGTACAGATAACTTTGGAGCCTGCTTAGCTTTCTTCCTCTGCATTTTCCAATATTTTGAAATGCTGAATATACTGTTACTCAAAATGGATGCTAAAGCCGTGCATTCTGTGTATCCTTATGCCCGCAGGTCTCATTTGCCTTTCGAGAACTGGTTACCATCCAACCAACTTTTCTCTAATTTCGGCATAAAATATGTTCTATGCCACAGTGCTACTCATTAACCATTTTTTGCCTAAATGAAACGATTTTCCGTTTCCGCAAGGCTCCCGAGATTATCGAGCTGGAATCCTGACACAGAAACTTTGTTCACGTGCGATTTCATAGAAACGCGTTTATAGCAGTTTACTGTAACTCAGTCCCCAGTTTACATTTTCTCCAAACAACTCAGTTATTCTCATGCGCTTTGATACGCATGCATTTTCTTACGTAAAACGCACTCAATATTTTCACCGATTTGGATTTCGATATGCACTAACTAAAGATAGACTTTTGATAATTATCGTTTTCTCACTCTACACCCACTTCTATTCGTAACCTTAAGACTAAAACACTGGATATTTGAATAAAATATAAACTAATTCTTCTTAATAATCCCTCTTTTTTACGATCATGCTTCATCTGGAAGCTTTATTTTTTATCCTTGTATTTGTTTCTCCACCCCGCGTACAATTGTTTTATTAGTTTTCGGTTGTATAATTCATTTAAATTATATTTTTCTCCTGGTATTTTATGTTTGGTAGTCTTCAGGTGTTCCCAAGGAAGCACTTTCAAGTAATGTCGGATTTATAATTTCTTCATTGATAGGCAAATTTTTTTTACATGCCTCGCACATTTTAACTCTTATCACTTTTAAAAATCCTACAACTTATATGCATGTGGCTTCGGCCTGTTTTGACTAAGTCGGCAGGAAAAACTCGGAAAATGGGTGTTGGTAATTGACTTGTGACACAAGAAGCCTTATGTTTTAGGTCAACTCTGCTTGAAGGCAAATTAATATCTTTAAGATTGGGTTAGTTTTCCAGTTCTTCCTTTAAAGACTGGCGTTTGTACTACTCTATTATACTAGAGTAGGCCACATATATGTAGCATGCTGACCCGGGTCACATATATAAATACATTTATGGATGTCCTTAACCTAGTCCCTTGTATTATACACTTCCTTACTTTTGAACTTCCCTCGAGTATAAAGTATTCGAACGCATTTTAATACTTCGTAAACCAGGTCTGTTGTGTACTTCTTTTCTGTTTCCTTGTTATGTAAAATAGACACACAGGAACCCTTTCGCCCTCCATCCGTTTATTCTTGATTTCGGTATGAGTATCAAATGAAGTTGTTTTTCTTTAAACGAATTTAAATCAAGGATTATTGTAG
This sequence comes from Schistocephalus solidus, assembly GCA_017591395.1. Lineage (NCBI taxonomy): Eukaryota > Metazoa > Platyhelminthes > Cestoda > Diphyllobothriidea > Diphyllobothriidae > Schistocephalus > Schistocephalus solidus. The sequence continues at coordinate 2,958 of WEDG01008710.1, read as the reverse complement.
AATATTCGGAACTTGCATTTTTCACTAAAACTTAACTTGGATGCACCTTGCCATCCACATCGTCTGTATATTCTGAAACAGTTATTTAATTGCTGCTACTACTTGAATTTTCTATCCTTTTGGTAACTAAGTGATCATTCTCATATCAATTTTTGACTCTGTAGCAAGTAGCTGATACCAGTTGACTCAACTAGTTCATTGGATATTCCCTATCCAAGTTTCTTTTCGCAAGGTTGATCGAATTAAATAATAAACAGCGTAACAGTGACTCCATATAGCACGTTAAATTTGTCACCTGTTTCTATTGAACTTAGTAGTCTTCCTACTTCACTATTGCAATTGGAACCTACAGTTCCTGGAGCAACCTTCACACATCGCAATAGAAACTGTATACATATAATTTAAGATTTTCTCGTTATTCACTTGTGAAAACCCTTCTTATAGACATGAGAAATTCAAGCCTTCAGATCTCGACGCCCACGGTGAAGAAAATCTGCTGTATAGGTGCTGGTTATGTGGGTGGGCCAACTTCAGCTGTTATCGCCCTCAAATGCCCCGAAGTACAGGTCTTCGTATGTGACTGTTCCCAAAAGCGAATTGATGCGTGGAAAACAGACGAGCTGCCTCTAAAGGAGGTAAAAAGTGCATGTTCATGCACTGTGCATGTATTTCTTCACAAACTTGAAGTTTATTTTGCTCAACTGCCCTCCTGTTAGTTAAGCTGCACCGGTTTTGATTTGTTTGCTTTAATTTGGAGCCTATCCCTACGGTCTTAACATTATATCCCATCCTTGCGACGTACTCGTTGACTTTCTCATTTACTTTCTTTAAAGCCCGGCCTCCTGGATGTTGTTAAACAATGCCGTGGCAAGAACCTTCACTTTTCTACCGAGGTCGAACTGCACGCGAGCGAGGCGGATCTCATATTTGTCTGCGTTAATACTCCAACTAAAAAATATGGAATCGGAATGGTAGGTCGAATTGGCAATGACTTCTTATCTCAGTTTTATCTTGTGGGTAGCTGCTAACGTTTTCTTCCGGAAATTGTCCAGACCATGGGGATTTGGACCTTTTAAGTTACTTTAATTTTATCCTAATGAGAATGTTTAGATGATTTCCTTTATTCTGTCAAAATCCATAATTTGCATTAACTGCTCCTTTAGGCTCCAATTTTCGTTTTGCGACGACCGTTTTTGCCTTTCTAATGCTTTTTTAAATTGTCTCGCTTGTTTCTCCAGCTGGTTGCTTTGCTCTTGCTCCAAACAACTTTTTGTGAAAACAGACTACCTGGAATATTGAAAAGTCGATTTACAGCAGACAATTGAGATGAAATAGACGAGCTCATTGAAATAAGAATTATGTTTGACGAACATTTATCTGTTGATGCCTATAGTATTGAGTTTACATGCGGACCCGAAACGCCAGAAAATAAAATTCCTGCTGCAGTTGTCGAGTCTCCATCTCAGAATATCGAAAATAGGAAGCGCACACAGACAGAAAGTATTTGCTGTTTCACTGCTTTGACAGGTGTTTTCGCTTATGGATTGTGCCTCTCTTGCTTCCACTTTTATCGTTCACTCCTGAGTAGTCACTTACAGCTTGCGACTCACGGAAGTAAATTTCCCTACTCTTGAATCCCTACCAGGAACTAGGTGTGGCTTTAATGTCTTACGACTAATAATGTTTACCCCTCGATCCAACCAGAAGTAGCAGGCAGTCAGGTTTTCGTAATGTTCGAATATTTGTTTCTACCAACCCCATGAGCACACTTGACTGTCAACTAGATTATTTACACAAAGCTTATGACTTCTTTTCTGTGATGTTTGCTCATACTTGGGCTGTTGTCCGCATAAAGCACGTAGGTCATTTTTTAGCACTATGTAGCTGTTCTTGACCAAAGGAGCTGTAAAGCCGAGGTTCAGCCAGCTGATAGAATATACCTTAATTATATTTACCATTTGCAGATCGTAGAAACCAAACTTTATTGAGAACACTTGCATTTTTCACCTAATTGCATTTTATTATCTTTACGACGAGCTCCCTCGTTGACCCACGAGCCCCAAGGCACAACGGGACGAGTGAGTCCTGTAACCGATCGGTGAGCGTTCAACTACCATTGGTAATATTCCCGATCGAAACCAGTAGACAACGAACTTGTGGTGCAGTGGGTAGAGCGTTGAACGTCTGCCCAACGAGGTCGCGAGTTCGAACCTCGGGCGCCGCAGTGCGTGGGGTTGGGTATAGCTGGCTGATGACGGCTAATAAGCCAGAAATGGCCATTCCAGTCTCCCTTGTCTTTGTCGGTCATGTTATTCTGCCTATATCCTTAGCTGCCTTACGGCTGTTAGCGGGGCTTGAGAGTAAGCCCTTAGGCACAACGGGACGAGTGAGTTCTGTAACCGATCGGTGAACGCCCAACTACCGTTGTTAATATTCCCGATCGAAACCGGCAAGACAACGAGCTCGTCGCGCAGTGGGTAAAGCGTTGTACGTCTGCCCAACAAGGTCGCGAGTTCGAACCTCGTGCGCCGCAGCGCCTAAGGTTGGGTATGGCTGGCTGATGACGGCTAATAAGCCAGAAATGGCCATTCCAGTCTCCCTTGTCTTTGTCGGTCATGTTGTTCTGCCTATATACTTAGCTGCCTTACGGCTGCTGGCGGGGCTTGAGAGTTAGCCCAAAGGCACAACGGGACGAGTGAGTCCTGTAACCGATCGGTGAGCGCCCAACTACCATATATATATATATATATATATATATATATATATATATATATATATATATATATATATGTTTAGGCTCACCTTCGGTCTTTGTATGCCTTTGGTATAAGCATTTGTTTACGAAGCTGCGTGGATATCCACTGGCGAGAAAAGAGGCGCCATAGGGTTTTACGTTCTCGCAGCTACTCAGCCTCTGTGCTGCAGTGTGTCTGGATGCGGCGAGAGAAACGATTGGAC